>FIZR01025551.1:0-23670 GCA_900060175.1 Ferrisia virgata | reverse complement strand
AGAGCTTATTATTTGTTTTGGAATTCCATAAATTTTGCCAGTTTGATTGTTGAATATGTTGGAGGATGTTTTTGGTGTCATCTGGATTTGGAAAGTGTAGTGAAGTAGGGTTTTCGGCAGGTTTTGCATATTCATCGACTTTTTTGTTTCCCTCTATACCTATGTGACTTGGAATATACATAAATTTGATTTTTTTGTCAGAAGACTGGATATTGAAGATTACCTGATGGACAGTTTGAATTAATGGATTGTCTGAAAACTTTTTTTGAATTACTACAAGAGAAGGTAGAGAGTCGGTTTAAGTAAGGAATTTTTTGCGACGAAAGTTTGTTTGCTGAATTTCTTTTGGACAATGAAGTATGGCTATAATTTCTGTGGTAAAGATGCTGGAATGTTTATTCATTGTACAGTTTTTTGGTGAGTCCGTCGATGGAGAAAGCGTAACCGGCATATTGGAGTTCAATTTTCGAACTGTCAGTGAAGCAGAATTTGAAGTCTAGGTAGCTTGTTATAATTTGAAGGTATTTGTTTTTAATCGCGAAAGAAGGAGGGTCAGTTTTTTTATATTCAGTCATTTTTAAATCAGTATCAGGGATAATTAGTTTCTAAGGAGGATATTTAATGTATTCGTAAGAAAGCTTAGATAAGTCCATGTTGAAATTTTTTAGGTTGTTTTGGAGAAGAGATATGGGATGTTTTGTTTCGTGGGGGTGTTTTTTGAGGTGGTTTTTAACAATTTGACCAACGGGATTTGTAGAGTTGAAAGTTGCCGATACAAGGAATCTGTTCAAGATAGACTGTAACCTTTTGTTTTTTTTTTTAATAATGTGGTAAGGAAAATAAGGTTTGGTGGACAAAAACTGTACATCTCCCTTTAAGCATACTTCAAGATTTTTTTCTATTACGTAATTTCAGCTATTAAAACCAGGATTTTTACAAGCAGCGAATTAAATTTGGAATTTTTGAAATTAAGTTTTGTGTAAATTTTATCAAATGTTTTGGAAATCCTATACCCGTTGTTTAGTTAGACGCTGGTCGTATTTACTACTTACTCGTTGTTAGTTTTGAAAAATGTGTTTTAAAGTCTGCAAACTTACAATCCTTCCTCTCAGTCCTATTTGTCCGCTTGCTGTACGTAACTAAATATACGATAGAAGTACGTATATACGGTGGAAAATCCGTCGACGAGACGAGAAAAATCACACCGCGTCGCGTTAAAGCTTGATCGGTGTTTTGGCTGGAGCTGGAAGGATGCTGCGTGTCACTTTTTAAAGCTCACAGCGCTCGTTAAGACGGTAAAATTAATTAAAACTCCAAACTGTCCAAATACGGTATTTAATATTCAACGAGATAACATTCGAATTTAACTATTTTGCGACCTAATTAATCAATAGACACGTTTAGACGTTTCTACGAATTAACCACGTCATTTCACCTAAACCTAACTCGCATCTATATAAACTTTTACGTTTTCTTCTTTACCCTCAGTGTGGAGTGTGGTGCTGTCCTTTCTTCATCGTATATATGTATGTACGATACGGTACAGTAAAGGGTTTCCTATGTTATAAAATATTCACGCATTAAACGTTGTTCAGGTCGATTTCCACATTAAACCATCTACTTACTTATGTCTTATTTATATACAAAAGGAAGGGGGGTGGGTGAGGTTGCGAAAGTATAGTAAAGAAAAAAAAAATACGTGGCAAAGGCAACGTGTAGGATATTATAACAGCCGAAGTACAACGAATAGGTGGGTAGGAGGTGCTAGGTTGAGGTACCCATGTAGGAAAAATAAAATGAAAAAATAACGATATTATCAATGAAAACATCAGACATACGGGATTACTTTATTTTGCATTTTGCGAATGTACCTCATCTGTTGCGTTTTAATACGATTTGACCAAATAACCACATCAGGTTTACGACAACGCTATTATTTTCTCGTCGACGGTAATTTTTTTCGTGTTAGGTGGACGACCCGAGTGAAAGAATTTTCACACTTTATCCTTCGTATACTACACCGGAGTATACCTTTACCGATACGTATACCTGCAGCAATGGAATAAATTTCTTTTTTTTTTTTTTTTTTTTTCCAAACGTGTATATTATACTGCGAAAACCATGAAGCGAGATTTCGTATGTACTATACATGTATAAATAGAGAGAGAGAGATGTATATAAGAGATAGGGCGAAAAAAAAAAAAACGATACCGCAAAATATATTTTCAATTACACGGCCAAATTCGTAAAAAATTGTCTCCACCGAAATCGTTTTACATATAAGGTTATACGATCGAGATTCGAGAAAAGAAAAGATATAGGCGTGGTTGAAATAATTTTTTCTCTTCTTTTCCGAACAACGTGTTCAACAAATCACAGATTGAGAAAAATCCTACGAAAACTTTTTTTCTCTCTCTCTTTTATGTGCTTTTAAAACTAAAAACGACATTTACCGATGGTTTCGGAATTTCTAACATAAATATTTGACCAAAAGGCTTTGGTAAAATTTCAAATTCTACATGTTCATTGATTGGAAATCCACTCCCGAGTTTTTCGTATCGTGAGTAAGTTCGTCATGTGTTTCAAATATTTCACCTTTTATGAGTTTTTTTTTTATCCTTTTCTGGTCATAGTTGACGTTATGTCAACTCAATATATTCTATTGAAAAATATTTCGACTTTTTTGCCTTTCTTCAATTCTCCGCACTTCGGAACGGTAAAAAATTTCAAAGGTTTTTTTCTTCTTTCTTTTCTCAATAAAAAGCTACGACTTTTAAATTTCTTATTCATCCGTGAATTATTTTTCCTTCTTTTCTTAACAAGCCGATGATGATGTTTTTTTTTTCTTCCTCTTCGATAGGTACACATCAATAAATAGGTACAAGCCGAAACGATTAATGAGAGTTATACGTACATATGTGTGTGTCTGTGTGTATGCTGAGGGAGGGGAAGCAACGAAGATTTTCTCGTTACGACCGAGTTGTGTAATTTTTTTGGATCTAACCCAAGGGATTTGGTCGTTTAAACGATGAAAAAAAAATTTTTAAAGTAAAATATTACACGAACGAGTATAAATTTCAACTTCTCAAGTTTACACAGTAATTCTTCTCTTTGCTAAGTTTTTTTTTTTTTTTTTTTTTTTTTTTTTTTTTTTCTTTGCTACCTACCTTTTTATTAACGTTTCGCGCTACGAGGTTTAATTTTAATTTTGGAAACAGGTTGATTTTTTTTTCTCTCTTCTCTTTTGAACCGTCGTTTAATATCCATTATTAAAAATTTCCTTTTTCGAGCTTGAAATTCAATTTGTTAAATATTTTTCTTTGAAAATTTTTTCCGCCCGAGTTTATAATCAACGGGATTGCGATTCTAGAGTGTAGTATTCGTTTGATGAAGTTTCAAAGTGTAGAGGATTTTTTTTTATCGCCTCGTTTAAGCTAATTTTATACTGTGTACGTTTACCAACGAGCGAAGAATTTTTCGAAATTAAAGATGAAAAATTCACTTTGGAAAGTGAGTTGATTTTAAAGGTAAAAAAAAAAACTAGGTAAACAAATTTCCAGAGTGGAGATGAAAATAACTTTTGTAATTTTTTTTCCCCCTTGCGTTGCTGTTCGACAAAGGTACATATTTCGCGAAGGATACCGCGGTCTACGAGAAGCTTAGATCAAAAATATTATTGGAAATTAGGAAGATGCTCTGGTATATAGGTGAACGAGGTAAACGAAATATTGATAAATAGAAATACTGCTTCGTATGCGAAATAAAGAAAAATCTCTTTTATCAATCTTGTTTCAGTTCAGCATATTTTTATGTCGCTGTCGTTTGATGAGATTCTTTTTAGCGTGGGCATGATTCATTTTTAGTTTTGTAAATCTGAGTGTGAAATTTTTCAGCAATCGAATTCGCAAAGTTGAACAAAATTTGTTACTGATGGGAGTAGTTTGAATGAATATCTGGGCTATCAAAGACCATTAATTGTTTCATTTTTATTTTTAAAGTTATTAGAAATCGAGTACGTTTCACTCGTAATCGACTTCGATATTTTTCATTTGAATTTGTTGACAATCGAAAATGAGCAGATGAGTAAAAAATTGAGGTTTAACTGGTGTTTGGAAGCTGGTTTCATGTGAAAAATTTCCTTTTTGTCGCAGTGGGCTCATTTTTGGATTTTTGGCGAATTTTTCTGTAATATTGTCGTCAAAGAAAACTATAGAATATATCGGGTGAGGGGAGGGAAGAGGACATCTACAAATTTCGTTTTGAAGTCCTAGAAGACTATTAAGACCATTTTTGGCTATGTTAGATAGGTATTTATTTTCATGTACTGTCGAGTAATTTTTTTCTGAAAACTAATATCATTTTCTGGGCTCGGTAACGACCAAAGTTTCTCAAATTTGTCAATAACGTTTGGATTGGCCACAGATTAGGTGTAGAAGTGAGGACGACTTTGAGTCAAAATTCACAGGCGTGTCAAATGTGAGCAGGGGGGGGGGCATAAATCGCGAACATTTATCGTTTTTAAAATAATTGTTGCAGAATCAAAAGTTGAATAACATCAAAAAATTGTCCTCTTACTTTGATCAGCAGGGAAAATATAAGAATTATTTCCCTTTTTGTTTGAAAAAAATTCAGTCTCTCCCCTATCGTTTCTTCAAATTGATCTAAGGGGCTGAAATTTGGCACGTAGAAGTAGCAGGTATCATAATCTGTCGTTGGTAGATTTTTACTTTTCAGTCCCGTTGCACCTCCTTTAAAGTTTTTGCTGTACATATTCGAATTGATTTTTTACGTGGCTCGTATCCTACCCACCCCACCCCTAAAATTTGAAGGAAATAGGATAAACTTTGATATGATGATTTGGTACGAGTTCTAGATGTGGTTTTTTGGGAGTTTTGACCTTTCTACGCTCATTGTATCCCACCTCCTCCAAAACTGGTTGTGGGTATTTCTCCAATTGGTTTCACGCGTAACTTTCTTTCTACATTTCCTCAATTTTTTTTTTGTGATGAATAGGTCCACAGCTGGGATATTCCAATTGTCCAGTGCAAATTTGTTCTCGAAGTCTAAAAACTCACTGCTCAAAATTTTCCCTTCTTATCTCACTTCAACCCTTTGATATCGTCTCAAATATTGTTCTGTATTGCAATTCTCAATTTGGTTTGGTGGGTCATGTCAATGGTCGTCCAAGAGAATCGGTAATTTGATTTTTCAAAAAAAAAGTAATGGTACTCATGAATGAAAGCCAGAAATTATACTTCGAAAATTCAAGCAAAGTGGTCAGATCGTAAAAAATGTCTACATTTTATTTCATTTTATAAGGCTTTGATTGGTAAAGCATTTGATATCCTGGTGTGGGGATGATCTAGGTTCCAAATTCAGTTTCGCCCAAATTTGTAGGAGAGGGTGCTGAGCGGTTGAAATCGAAAAAATTGTTCCTTCTTGAGCTAATCGATAGGTAATCCAAAACTATTCAACAAATTCAGTAATCGGTCAAATCAGGAGTGAAAATATGAGGGGTTTTCCCCTTCTTGACCTTGAAAAAGGCCTGTGCCTCCCCATCTCCCCTCTAAACTAAACTAAGAAGTTGAAATTTGGTATGCAGATTTAATAAAGGTCACAGATGTGTCTTATGGGGAGTTCGGATTTTCGGACCCGTTGCACCCCCCACCCCCGCCCCCCCAGCAGCAAAAATGTATTTTTTTGGTAGGTTTTCTTCATTTTTTGAGTTTGTTCTTCGCATATCGCTCCCCCCCTTCTGAGCTAGCAAGTTGAAATTTTACTATGTGGATTTAGTAGAGGTCCTTGATGTCTCTTTTGAGGGTTTTCACTTTTCAAGTCTCATTGGATCTTCTTACACCAGCAAAAATGTATTATTTTGGTCGGTTTTCCTCATTTTTTGAGTTTCTTCCTCGCATATCTCCCCCTCCCCTCCCTCATTGGGATAAGAGGTTTAAATTCGGTATGTAAATTCAGTATAGATGTTAAATGTTTCTTTTAGTGGTGTGGACTTTTTGGTCATAATGAACAACCTCGCCTCCCCCTCCCCTCCCCTCACTACTGATCAGAAAAAAACGGTCTATCGGCGGGGTTTGCCCGAAAAAAAATTGATATCGGATATGAGGAGAAAAGGAATGAATTAAAATTACCAATAATCGATAAGTATTTTGATTTTGAAATGGGCCAACTTAAGCAATAAGAGGTATGGAAAAGTCGAAGAATGAACAAATTCTGTAAAAATAAGGGTATATCAAAACCTTTCATTTTTATTCAGCGTATCAAGGTTGGCAAAATTTCATTTCAAAAAAAAAAAAGAAAGAGAAGGAAACATTACACGCTTATTGCGTACTCGAGGATAATAAAAGATATTTACTTATATTTAATGTAATGTATACTTTTCAATTTCCTTAAATCTGCCATGAAAACGTATCTGAGTGGTAAATTGATATTTGAAAAGCCGCCTCGGTCTGTATCGGGAGTTTATATGGCTAATAAAGCAATTTATTTATCGATACCATTGGCGACGAACAAATTGGAAAAAAACCCTGGATTAAATTCGCATTACAGATGATATCAGTGTCGACTATATATATACCTAGACCTATACGACGTACGATTATATAGGATACGTTGTCGTGTGTAGAGATAGACAAACTAAGAAGAGTCATTTGCCATATAGAAACGAATCGGAAATTTCTTTTACGCAGTTTGCTAGTATTACCAAATCAAAATGAGAGCCGTAACGTGAAGGGTTGGTTCTCCCACGAGTGGGCTTTTTTTTCTCCCATATGCCCTTTGCTTTTTAGTTTGTTCAAGGTTGTTCACCGTGTAAATGTTACATTCCTACCTTGATGTTTCGTTGTATACGAAATGCTTTTATCTATGTATAGTGAAGTACCTACCTACAGTACCTACCTACAGTACCTACCTATATGCAAGTAGTGAAGTTAGGCTTTTTACATTGTTCGGTTGTCGAGAATTTTAAACCAACTTGGAGAGCTATTTTTTTGGTACCTTTATATCCGGCGGCTAATTTAATTTTGCGAAATTCCTCGAGCTTTCCTGGCGGTGGTTTGGCTTGCTAATGAAAAATTTCTCAAATCCTTGACCGCGACGACCTCACTTTGTGTAGGGGGTAAAAAAAAAAAAACAACCAACAGCGCAGCAGTAGAATTAATCGAGCTTCTATATATACAAGCTTCAAAATTACCTATTCGAACCAACAACGTAACGATGGCGGAGCAAAGAGTGAGAAAGATGAAATATACTTTACCTACGGTATGATTTTGAACTCGTTTCCATGTAATTTACCAAACACAGGATAGGCTTTACCGTTGCGGTGAATTTATGGTACGAGTCAAAAGAAAGTACATTCAGCTGAGGTATAAGTTCGTATTGAATTTGACGAGACTTTAATGTTTAATTTTACTAAATTATTCATCAGACGGAATTTACACACGCAGCGTTGCTTCTAATTAAACATTCAATTTCGACTAAAAAGTAAAGAAAAATTTGGTAGTTTTTCATATCGTATACCTACTCTTTGTAGGTATATTTACAAGGCCATATAATACTTTTTTTTTTTTTTTTTCTAAAGGCAGTATGCACTAACAGCGTTAATTACGTGGTGTTGAAATATTACCAACTAATCGTTAAAAATCATTAATCGCCGGCAGCTGCTTCCTCTTTTTTTTTTTTTCCAAACAGATGCACGAAATGTATATTTTTATATCACTTCATTGACAACCGAGTGTAATATGATCTAGGTATTGTTTTACAGGATTATTGCTGATTATGGGTATTAAAAACAACATACGTATATGAGCATATACGATACATAAACACGCACACTTCCAGTAGATATTTGAAAATATTTATATCCATATGGTCGGTTGACGCGATAAATAATTAATTCGCAAATGTTAGTATCAATTTATATGTTTGCATAATGTGCCAAACGAGCGAATAGTGGAAATTGATTTCATGTGTTTTAAAGATGGTTTACGTACAAACTTGCCACTGGAGTCATGGAAATCGAGATAGGTATTAGTATAGATCTATTGTCTGCGTAGAGGCGAATTCAACGTACGTTCTAGGAGGCCCACTTTTTCCCAAAGGTGGCTCTGTACAGGCATCTAAAAGTTGGATCGAATGAACCATTTCAAAATTTCGATCCAATCATCAATCCAAGTAGTGGACCTTGTAGATGAAAATTTTTTCTACAAATTTAGTCATACACACATTTTGTCTAACTCCGTTATTGAAGGAGCAGCATTCGTTTGAATTTTGTAAGCCCCTTCAAATAATCAAAATAGGCAAATTTTGTATATAACCAAAAATGTTGCAAAAGTTGCCTACTACGAGGTCCACTATTCAAAACCACGATTTAGACAAATTGTTGGTTCTCAAAATTTTACAATGTCTCAATTACCCCCATACAAAATTTTGAGAGCCAAAAATTTATCCAAATCGTGGTTTTGAATATTGGACCTTGTAGTGGGCAACTTTTGCAATATTTTTGGTTATATACAAAATTTGCCTATTTTGATTATTTGAAGGGGCTTACAAAATTCAAACGAATGCTGCTCCTTCAATAACGGAGTTAGATGAAATGTGTGCATGACAAAATTTGTAGGAAAATTTTTTATCTACAAGGTCCACTAATTGGATTGATGATTGGATCGAAATTTTGAAATGGTTCATTCGATCGACTTCTAGATGCCTGTACAGAGCCATCTGTGGGGAAAATTCGGGCTTCAAGCAGGTACGTTGAATTCACCTCTACGTGTACTGTAGATCTGTATGCCAATATCCATTTCGATTTCCATGACTTGTGTGGCAGATGAAGTAACCAGACACTGTACGTGTAGGTGCAAGTGTACGTGTGATGGAAATAGAGCGTTGGTAATCTACATTTTACGTTAGTACGACATAAATTTACGATAAATTACCTGAATAGATTTTCTTTTACCGTGAATTACGCGGTAGAAAATTTTTCGACTTTTTTATTTTCCAATATTCGTCATCAGCACTGTTTTTAAATACTATATTTCACCTATACATACGTTAATGTGTATTATAACCAAACGTGCACGGAAACTAGTTATTTCTTCTTATGCTATAGCTTATCGGCAATTATCGATCTCACGTTTCTACGAATAATAAACAACTTGATGATTGTTTGCCCCCGAACTTACACACGCGAAAGGAATCGCGGCTCTCTTGTATATTCGCAGCAGCGGGTATTGGACGAGAAGCCCGCGAGAATCGCGCCGACAAACCGGTAATTCATTATAGAGCCAGCAAAGTAACGATCTTTCTTTGCTATGGTATACGGTATACCTTTACCTATGTATACCTATAGCTAGACCGTAGACCTACTCGATGAAAATTCACATACGCGTATATCTTTGTTATCGCAATCTACGTGCTCTACCAAGCGTATAAGAAACCTATTAAGGTACACGCGTTTACGTATTTAAAGAGGTACTCCGCCTACGGGGCGAAATTTTTTTCTCCAGGTTTCATTCCATTATACATATGTAATGTTCGTATACGTACGATATATAAGAACGTTTGTTGTCACAGTACCAGAGGTACATGTTGTGTATCTGATTATGTTACGTTTTGTTTGAAAATTAACCCTTGTGAGCCTTTGATCGTTGGATAGCAGTTTCATTTGGATATGTCTTTGTTGTATTTATATTGTTTTGTTTTGGGCCCTCGAATGCGTATCTGGAAACGTCTAAATTTACGGTGCGTATCTTTTTTGCCGAATGGGATGAAATTTTTTTTAGTTGATCTAGATACGGACGTATTTGTAATAAAACAAAATGTTGACCAGAATGATCTGTTCGCATGTGTCAAAGTTTGTACTTATTTAGAACAGGTGAGCGTTGAGAATAGAGTCTTTGAAGTGTTCAAAGGATGGGTTTTAAAAGAAAATTTTTTTTTCAAAAAAGAGATAGAAAAATTTCGTCAAGTCATTTGTATGAAAGAATTGAAATATTTTTTTTTGTCTGATTTTCTATGTCGTATTGCCAACCAAAACCCGACTATTACAGATTGACAATCTAAATACAAACAAAATTAATTTTGGAGTCCTACCCTGGGACACCATCGAGATCAATTTTGAGCATTTCAATTTTTTTTTTTTTTTTGTTTCAAAGATCGAAACCATATACTCGGCTCTAAATCGGCTCAAAATGCTCAAATTTGGGCAGTAGGCTTACATCAATGGTGGATCAGATATATGTGTATGAGTAAGATCAAAATTCAGCCATGTCCAAAATTTGAATAGAGAATACTGAAAGCAAGAAATGCAAAAATTGTCTATTTTCAAGTCACTCAATAATATAAAATCAAAATTCATGCACCGTGTTCAAAGAATCAGTCTCCTGCATGAATCAATAGAAGAGATAGGGAGGGGGGTTTCTTTTTTTGACCCTGAAAAAAGTAAGTTCTTCGCATTAACCAAACTCTCCCCCCTCACCGATTAAGCTAAGTGATTGAAATTTGACATGGAGACTCAGTAGGTACTTCAGATGTGATTTTTGGGGGTTTAGACTTTTTAGCTCCATTGCAACCCTTTACAGACCTTGAAAAATGTGTTTCTTTGGACAGGGACATGTCTTGAGGCTGCGGGTTATTTTCTGAAAACGTGACGTTTTTGATGTTTTGATTTGAAATTTTTGATAAGAAACTCGCTATGAAATATGATCACCAATGATTTTTACATTTTTATGGTAAAATATTGACATGGATGTCTAATCAAGAAAATTGAAAAAATTAAAAAATTAAAAGAGTATAAAAGTATAAAAAAATAATAAAATAAAAATAATAAAACAATCAAACACCAAAAAAATAATAATAATAAATGAAAAAAATTATAAAATGAAAAAGTTTTCGATGAAAAACTTGTAATAATAGATGATTGTATAATTTTTATTCTGCTCGGAAATAATTAGATCAAATGTCAAAATGAAGTAAAGAGAAGAGTAAGCATTTTTGATTTGAAGTTTTTGCTCAAAAACTCGCGATGGAAGATGATTATGAATGATTTTTCTATTTTATGTTGTAATGTTGGCATAGATATGTTACAAATGCATGATCTAGAATTTTTCCCTGAAAGAGAAAAGTGATAATTTTTTTTTGGTTAGGTTAGGTTTGGTTTTTGCCATTTTTCGAGATTGCCCCACGCACATCTCTCTTCCGAATTAGGCTAGGAGATTGAAATTCAGCTTGTAGATTACATGCGTATCTTGACGATTCATTCTAAAATCAGCTTCTTCTCAGAAAAAGGATACAGATATGGGGCTTTTTTTAATACCACGAATGTGACGATTCTCGCGATAGCAATACTTCCCCAAAATTAGGCTGAAAAGTCGTCCCAAAAATGAGTTTTTTTAATTTTTAATTTTCCTGTTAAAGTGCTCTTAATTTTACCTATATCTGTATATCTCCTCACGTCACGTCACATCGCCTTCCATCCAAATTTCGATGAAAAGTTGATCACGTCTTTTCTACTCTTATTATTAATTTCAAAATCTCAGCTTGCTGAAAGTTGTTCAATTTTCAGCTCCAATAGAACGATATTTGTACACATCTCCGCTTTTTATCCTCATCGTCTTACTTTTATATATGTGACATTCATCATCATCTCAGACTACCTCTGTTTCTAGAATACGTTTAAGATGCTTTATCCAGAAATCCTATTACTTTAAGTATTTTACTTAATGTAAAAACATCATTCAACTGTCTGATAGTCAAGCACTTTGTATTTGGATCACAATTCATATAGATGTATATATTTGACATCGAGGTCATTGATCAAGCTACCTGAAAAAGTTAACATCTTCCTGGAATAACCCCCTCTCTCCCTCCCCCAACATAATATCATCTTCCTATGACGTCATATCTTTATTAAATCGCTGGTCTCCCGCTTTGGCGGATATTTTTTGAGATTCCTATCGTCAAACCCATAAAATCCAAAGTTTTGTCCATTTCTTCTAGTCCCGTTTGTTCCACAAAAAATTAACATGGCTGCTCCAACGCTGGATCTCCAGACTGCCCTTTCTGCTCACATTCCCCCTCCGCATATCGTGAAAATTTCTCATATTTTTATCGTCTGTCAAGCCTACCAATGTCAGGATCAGCGATGGCAAACTCTTCTCGTTTATTGTTCGGGAAAATGCAAATGTCTTAAATGTGCCGTGTCCTTTCTCAGTGTGTAAACTTCCTCGAAAAAATTTTCATCTCGATTACAAGTGGCCCGTTGTATTTTATAAGTTTAAAATTTTTTTGCCAATTATTAATTAAATAAATGAATAAATAATGTGGTCGAGTTAGGTTTAGTTTATCGAACAGGGGTTTCCATCAGTATCATGCGTAATATGAATACCGAAAGATTAGAGTATAATTAGGCAAAAGCACGAGTACACTGTAACAAAGGTTATTGTCAGAGGTGAAAGAGAATTGTGGAAAATTTTGCAGGGATTCGAGCTTTCTAAAATTAGTTTTGAATATTTATAGTGTATGAAATAATATTTCCAACAGAGGGTATGAAAGCCTACTGACTACAAAGTAGAAGAGATAAGCTCAAGGCTCGATAAATACAAGTACCTACTACCTAGCTACCTAGCTACCTACATATCTTATGTCTAAAGCAGCCACTCGGTTGAAGTGGTATGTAGCATGTTAAAGTCGTTACACTAATCCTAATATCATATACATAGGTTAATAGTCGTAGAAAGATAAATTTCATATTTAATAAGGTATGCAATGTATCTAGATTGTAGATACCATACTTATACTTAAAATTATTCGTAATCAATCTATTAATAATATATTTTCATTTCTTTGCTTTTAGGTGAGTATCAAATTTTGGCTGTGTCTCAAAGACCATACGTAAAATTAAGTAAGTTGTTTCGAACAGTACATAGGCCGCATTCAATTGTACCGGTTGCCGGGTGAGCAATGTTTTGCATGATGATTCTATACAACATATGTAAGGTAAACGAAATAATGTAGTTGGGTTTGCCGACATTAAAATTTGGAGGAGCTTGATGAATTTTGTGAAAAAAATTATGATAATTTTTTTACTGTCTACCCCGATATTCACGTGGAAGATGATTTTACATAGCTCATTGCGAAGAATTTATTGGTTTTTGTGTAGTGGGTCATTATTTTTTTGTCAACTTTTTTATCAAAGGAGAAGTTCAAATAACTTGAGAGATTTTCTTAGTTTTATGGTTACTCTCGGTCAAAGTTGGAATGCCCAATTAAGATGTAGAATTAAAGAGTAATTTGAAACAATTTTTCAGTTTATCAAAAGTTTTTGGATGAGCCTAAATAAGAGGATTAAGGTTTAATTTTTTGTTTGCGATGGTGATGGTGATAGTGAGGAGGGAGTGAGAGGTGCTTCGGCTATTTTGGAAATACCTTTTTATAGGTTGTCGGAGTTCTTTGCGGAGTGACATTTGGGATAGGATAATGAAGTATGTTTTTAGAATAGGGTGGAGTAAAAAAACATACCTCGAATTTTGATCTAACTCACAGAAATGATTGACTTTGAGCTAGAAACCCATCATACAACATTTTGTACCCCAGCTCAAACGCAGCTTTTCGATATTTACACCCCCTAAAAATGGCATAGGGCCACGGTCACAGAGCTAAAAAGATGCGATTTGAGTTTCTGCGACCACCTAGCGAGTTCCGTCTCACCAGTCGCCCCCCAAGAGGGAGTGGGAGCGAAAATGGTTACAATTGTTTGTGCACGAAGACTTTCGCTTGTGCTCCTCACCCCCCCCCCCCGCATACCATAATAAAAAATTGTGCATGAGCTTGAATGCGCATTTTCGAACCTTTCATATGTCATTCCAAGAACGTAAACTTCCCTCCCTATTAAACCTCTTGAATTTTATATTGAACACCATATTTGCATTGAAGCGATATCACGAAATTGTGAAGTAATTCATTTAGAATAGTAGGACCTTATTTGTTTTTTGTCACCGTATTACGTTAACACATCACATATTTTATTGGAGGAGAACCTCGGAATATTGGACTGAAGGAAGAGAGGGGATGGAGTCAATTTTCTAGGTGTACAAACCTCACCACCCGAAGCACAAACGAATAATATTCGAACCTTTTTTCCAGAACTTACCATTTGGTCTCCAGCGATAGCGTCTCCTCAGTCCCTTCCATTTTCAACTGTGGAAGGGGGAGAGCACAAACGAAAATTTGCGAGCAAAAACGAAGCACAAAAATTGACGTTAATTTTATCGCCCTCCGTCACATGGGCGAGGCTGCGTCACTCTAGCCTCTCCCAGGGCAAATTTTTATGACGTATGAAGGGAGAAGCACAAATGAAGCGCAAACGTTTGACACCATTTCCACCACCCATCTCCCACTCAGAGGGGGGGAGGCTGGCGTAACGAAGCCCACTTAGCATATATTCGGTTCAATCCGAGACCATTTTTGGCCCTCCGCCAAGGAATTGGAAAGTTACAAATTGCAAAAATCGAGATTTTTTGTTTTTCAAAAAAATGCAATTAAAGAGCTTATTACCTCAAATACGCGCACAAAAATTTTTTTCTGCTTTAAAGATGTGAATTTAAGTCGAAATAGACGAAAAATTTTGCATAGCAACGCTGCCAACTTGGAAAATAATTTCAAGACACTGAAATTGTGAAATTTTGGCATGAAAAAAACAATATTTTCAACTTTCATTAAATAATAAGATGGGCAGCATTGCTGTGCCAAAATATCCAACTATTTTGGCCTAAATTTACTTCTTTGAGCTAAAAAAAAAAAAATTGGACACCTATTTAAGGTAATAGCCTCATTGAGTGCATTTTTTTGAAAAATAGAAAATTTTGATTTGTGCGACGTGTAACTTTTCAACCCTTCTCCCTCCCCCTCCCCCCCCACCGTTAGAGGGTCAGAAGGGGTCTCGAATCGAACCGAAAATACGCCAGGTAGACGCAGAAACTTAAAAAATTGCATCTGTTTAGCTCCATGGCCAGAGTCATATACCATTTTAAGGGGGTGTACGTGACAAAAAACACGTTTTTTTCGAAAATGACCCCACTTCGAGGGCACATGGCTCCATCCCACTTTTAGCTAGAGGTATAAAATTTTGTATGGTAAGTTTTCAACTCAAAGTTAACCACCTCTGTGAGTTTGATCAAAATTCGAGGTATGGTTTTTTTTTCACATCAACCTAATCTAGAGTCAGCTGGTAATTGAACCCGACAAGTGAAATGTTGGTGAGTGTTATTTTTCGAATATGTGCGAGTGTGTGAGGAGCTAGAAAATGACCACTGCGTACACGACAGAGGCCGACTTCTTGTTGGGTTGGCTGGATTTTTATATCAAGTGGGGCTGCTTTTGGGTCAAACATGTTTGCAGCTAGTTATGCTCTCTTTTTAATTCCTTAGCATATCAGCATGAGCTGGTACCCGGGCAATGATTACCTTGGGATTTATTCACGCTGAAATTTCTTTCAAAATTTCTAAAATACGCAAAAACAAAATGTTTTTTTTTTTAATTTTGAAAAATGGAACCAAAATACTATCAGTAAAAAGTTTTTTTAAAAACAGGGTAAATGTAAGTGTATATTCAAAGTGGAATATTAATACCCAACCCCCTCGCTATGCTACCGCATGGCCTGATTTTATTAATTATGCTCATCATTTTCGCTAACCTGATGAGGAGTTCTTTTATACGAGTATGTTAGATAATATGTTTTTGCAATATTTCACTTATTTCGGCCTATATCTTTTTTTGTTAAAATTTATATTAAAGTCATTTAAAGAGGAAAAAATGAGCAGAAAATAAGATGAAATTGGATTTATACGTTCTTATGTCTTAACATTTGTTTGATGGATATGAAAAACTACAGGCTCTATTTTTATTACAAAATATTACAAATTTTGCCAAAAACACCGTTTGTGAAAGTTGAAAAAAAAAACAAACAAACTAGTGGGTAATATAAAACATTTGCTTATATACCATATAGAGAAATATATTGTTCGTCTATGTGGTTCGTCGTATACAGCATATATGATATAAGGATTCTCTCAACGAACACGCGAACTCTAACTAAAGAATTAAGTAAACAAAAAACGGCTCGGCTTAAATATTTATTTTTAGAATGTAACACCAATAGTGACTCGTTAACAAAATTTATCAGAATCTTTCTGACCTATCCTGGTAACCCTGCCTCGGTTATATTTAATATGCTTTCACGGTGTTATTTTTCTATGTACCTAAATCGAGACAGGCGTATTTTTGGTGTTGAAACAACAAGTGATAGAATTTCGCTCGAATAAATTTCAAGATCATGTTAAGCTCGTGTAGGAGTCTAGTCTGTTATAAATTTAATATAATATACGTAATATATGTAGATATGGTACATATATGTACGTCGTAATTCATCATGAAATTTGGAACGTAAGATGTGATTAAACGATGGTAATAGGGTTATTAGAATATTCGACAAAGTCACATTATCGATACTTATGCACGTGTCCTATATTGATGTGTATATGAGTTATATTCGCTCACACGTATACGTGTGTACAACTATACATAGAGTTACACGCTGACAGCGAATCAGAATTAATTCCTTATTTCGTTTGTTTTCATTAATACATTCTGATTTGATTGATTTAGTTGGCGAGAAGGACGCGCCGCGTCAAATCGGTTCGTTATTTTTTTCCATTTTTTGCTTTGTTCTAAAACCGACCGTGTAGTCGTATGGTTGTATTATGTGAGTGACAGTATCCAACGCGAATCCCACGACAAATCGTTTCAAGGAATATTACTTTTAACAAGATGTATCTATAACTATATATATACACAGATACCAGATAGATATATTTGTATAAATGATACGTACAATTTTTTATTCAATTATTAATTTATCATACGAGTTTTGTTTGCAGTCTAAATTTAGGATTTTCGTACTTGGGATGGGTTATTTTGCTTTTTTTTTTTTTTATTTACTTTCATTTATACGTTCAAACAGATTATTGTTTATTATGTTGGCGAGATATTCGAAACTCTGCAGAATTCACATAACTTTATAGATAATTCAGCTCTTAATTAAATATTCGATTGAAATCTATGTAGGTATAGGTACCCGATGAAAGGATAAATTACTTACGGCTACGTGTATTTATAAAACAAACTGTTGAAATTTTGAAAACTGCGTAGAAGGATCGCAGATTCCCAAATGAGACTGGATATGTATCATAGTTGCATAAGAATACGATGTACGGTTTGAAAACATATGAAACCCAAATGTTGATTTTTTTTTTCATTTTTCTCTTTCTCTCTCTTTCTCATCCTCTCCCGAAGGGATAAAAAGAAACTCGTGTGAATTGTACGTATTTTCTGAAAAATTGCCAGTTTCATTACGATCTGTCTTGTAATCAAGCAGCCAACTATATTGAGATTTTAATTGGCTGATGGGCTCGAGTTATCGTAAATTTAATATAAAATTTTTGACAGCAGGAATATTTCTTCGAAATTTTTATACCGTCGTGATATGAGAGTATAATTGAAAATAACTCGACAGAATATTACGAATGATGCGATTTCATTTTTCGTTCTAGTAATCCCCAGATGTCTATATCGTGGCCGTGTTGTAAATTGCAAAATTTCACCGAAATATATGTGAATTTAAGATCAGCGAATGGGACATTTTATTCGGTATTTTCTTATTTTTTCCGCTCATTTTTGATGAAACCTTTTATCCTGATTGGTTCGCATGTTGTAATTCGGTTGTTCTTTGCAGGTAGATTTCAACGATTCATCTTTTGCAGCTAACTCCCGAAAACCATTTTCCCATAACTCTTGAACTGTTTGTCCTGATACAGAGTTGTACGAGATTGAAAATTTTTAATAAAAAATTCTACGTTATGACGTCATATTAGGCAAAAAAAAAGAATGCTTTCCTGGGTAAAAGTCTGAAACAATATTGACCTAATTCATGTAGGCGGCTTATTTTGAGTTGAAGCCTTACTATAAAAAATTTTGTGGCTGTAGTTCAAAAGGAGATACAGCTGTGGGTCCTACAAGTGAGGTCATTACCAAAAAAAATCTTGTTTTTTCGCCATTTACACCCTTAAAAAGTGGTGTAGGACCACAATCACTTAGCTCAAAAAGAGCGTTATGAGTTTTTGTATATTTCAAGCCTGGTTTGAATGCGAATTGCGTGGGAATAATTCTCTCCCCCTCCCCAACGACCGTTTGAAAAATTTTAGATCGTGAATCACTTTTTCCATTTAATCGAAAAAATGAAAATCTTGATTTTTGTTATCTGAAATTTTTCAATCACCTGGTAGGGGCTTAAAAAAGGACTCTGATCGAACTGATATTGGAGCAGAGAGTTACAAAAACGCAATTCACAATTTTTTGGCGTAATAAATTAGTATTCGAGATCCTATATTAATTTTAAGAAGCGTAAATGGCGAAAAACTACGATTTTTCCAACTTTGAAACCTCGCACCTTCATAAAAAACTTTTCATGGTAGGATTTTCAACTCAGAATCAACCATCTACACGCTTTTGATCAAAATCAAAGGCATTTTACCCCACCCTGTATGTAACTTTATGTAAAATAAAGATTGACGTCTACGATGTTGAAACGTTGCAAGATCGTTGTACAGAGAAGGAAGAACTTTCGATCATGATAAAAATAAAAATTTCGTTTTTTTTTCTGCCCGATTTTTCATGTCAAATTATCTATAAAAATCAGGCTGCTACGATCTATCGATCTACAACGCATGAGCAGAAGTAGAGCATTAATAAAATTCGTTTTGGGGTCTTAGAACATCATTAAGACCATTTTTGAGAATATCAGACTTTTATTTTTACACTCCCCCCCCATCATTTATTTGATTCGATACTGACCAAACTCGTTCAAAATCAACCGAGCCAATCCGTAGAGGAATAAAAGTTGTATAACATATCCAAAAATTAGCTTCTTACGTCAATTATGAGGGGAGATATGGAGGATGTTCCGCCTATTTTGATCTTGAAAAAGGTCGTTCCTTGCAATTTTCCCTTCGAATTGAGCCTGTGTATTGAAATTTCGTCTAATGACCTAGTAGAAGTGTTGGATGTGCCTTTTGGCAGTTCCTACTTTACAGCTCCGGTGTACTCCTTCTCAGGCTCGAAAAAGCAATTTTTTGGTCGATTTTTATCACTAAGTTTTGTGGCATGTTTAAATGCTTATCTACCAAGACGTCTGGGAGGGGGGGGGGAAGTTGAATGGGAGTAGTGAAAAAAATTGCGAAATAACGTCAAATGAACGTGGTGAAAATTTGGGATCTTTAACGTAACCCTTCTCTCCTCCTTTGGATCAAAATTCTAAAACTGATATAGAAAATATTTTTTTTTAATTCGATTTTTTTATAATTGATGTATCATAGCTAACTATATGAAACAAAAAAAAGCTTTTCACGATTTTTTTTTTTGCTTTAAAGAGGTTAAAAAATCTTGTTTAAAAATGTAAAAAAATCATTGATCCTGAATTATTTCTAGGTAATAAAGGAAAAATGCGAAATCTCATCATTTTTGATGACAATAAATGAGAGAATTTTTTTTACTTTTTCACTTCCAAAAATTCAAAATATTGGATTTTTCCCCATTTTTTAACACAATTTTAGATCCCTTGAAAAGCAATAAAAAATCATGAAAACTTTCTTTTTGGTATCGTGAGGACTCTTATGACACGTTAATAACAAAAAAATCAAAAATAATCAATTTATTTTTATTTTTCGTGTAAATTTTGAAATTTTAACCAAGGAAGAAGAGTAGAAGGGTCAAGTTACAGGTCCCCAATTTTCATCTCGTAACTTTTTTTCACTGCCCTTCTCCAATTTTTGAAAAAAAAAAAAAAAAAAACTAAAACTGAAACGCCCTATTGTGTACATCTACACTTCAAATTTAACTGAGAAGTTTGAAATTTGACTTTTGGTGGTCTCAATTATTCTGAAGTCAATCCGTATCACTGATTTCTTTGAATAAAACATTTTACGTTATGAACTTCAATATTTGACAGAAATCAGTCTGAAAAAGCAACACATTGTGATTTTTTTTGAACTTGAAGCATGTCCTTCTGATCAATTCGTACAATTTTTAAGTAAAGCAATTTATGATGGACGATGATAAGTGGTGCACAACGTAATAGACTAAATTAATCGAAGAAAACGCGGTTTCATTTCCGTAGATGTAAAGCAAAACTTCAAAGTATGTTTGATTCTCTCATTGTGTCCATTTAAATAAAATTATGCTAAGATGTATAATTTGAAGTAGTCGGTTGATAGAATTTACGTGACATTGCCCTAAAAAAAAAAAAAACTCTTCTCATTAAATAGATCATAAGCCATGACCTGCTCATTCATCTTGTACTCTCGATCGTTCTCCAATCAGAACCCGAGAATAGCTCAACTAATCAATTAATTTAATCAATAGAATCAGATGAAATCTCTTCTTATGGTACACTTCAGCATCGATATTCGTATAACAAATCAGGATGAGGCCAGTTAAAAGGAGATATATATATATACTTGTACGTGGAAACTTGAGAGAGAAACTCACTTGTCAGTTCGCACACCAACTATTAATTCGCTATAGTACGCCAACGTGCAATAAGGCCAATATATATATATAGTAAGCATACTCTCCACACACAGGACATTCCTCCCTTTACATCGCAAGCAACACGATGCGGTGCGGTATACGTTACAGAAAAAATCGTAAAAGTGCGCCACCGACAAGGTCGACTTTAATTTCCCTCAAAAAAAAAAAAAAAAAAAAAAAAAAACCGAGCATCCATAACGATACATAATGCTCGTAAAACACCTCGATTTCACGACCTCATTACTTAAACTCTTCTACTTTTCGCGAATAAATTTACTCGTAAAAAAAAAATTCTTCAACGATAAAGGCATATTATGGTACTAGGAGGAGTACCAGGGAGGAGAGGATTCGCGTGTACTTGACCTTCAAAGTACAATGCTCTCTTGACCATTGGAAATTATGCATAACACATTAATATATACGTATAATATTAGAGAAGAACGCAGGCACACATGGTCACTGGTCAGTTCGTCGATTTGTACACAAAAACATCGTATTCTGACGTATGTACCTACCTTAACCTATCTATTTACGTAGGTTCGATGAAAGAAACGAAAAAAAAAAAAAAAAAAAAAAATGGTTATCGGTATGACCATGACGATTACTCCATGTTGTTATAATTCGTGACTGAAATGTAAGCATTGAAATTTAGGCCATTTTTACCGGTAGCTTTTCTACTTTGGTCTCATACCTTTGTAGCGAAATCTAAGAGCAAGGCACGAGTTACAAGATCATAATATTTGGCTAAAACAGAAACCGAGAGTTCATAAATACGGTAGCGTTTATTTGGAAAACGTTTTCGCCTTTTATTTTACTCGTATTTTGCCATCCTACCTACCTCACCTACATTCGTTGGAACGCGTGTGTTGTTGAAATAAAACTCGAAATAGTACGTTTTCGTATGTATATGTACGAGTACTACTTATACATATTCGTACCTACGTTGACGGGTTATTTTTCTTTTCTTCTTGCTCCCTATCCTGTATGGTATGTATATGTACTATAAATGTATGTTTCCTATATATACCTACACGTATAGTAAGTTATATAAAAAGCGTGTCGTACATGAAAATTTCAAACATATTCGAATAAATTTTTAGCCAACTGGTGCGAACATCTCCCGCACACCATATCCCACTCTGTATGCGGCTTTCGTCGTGAAATATTAACGTTTCGATGACTATATAAATTGAAAAACACACACGTATCCGCCGCAAAATGAAAGACACTGGAAACATCATGGTGAATGGGGAAAAAAAAACACCGCACGTAGTATGTAGTGTACCTAGTCGACGATGGCGGAGAGGAAAAAAAAAGGGGCGCTAAGTTGAAAGTCACCATGGATAATTCAATCGCCGTTAATTGCCATTCAAATGGCTTGGGTATACCCGCTGCACTGCATACACATTACACACATATCGATGTTGTTAGCTCGTAAAGTTGATATAATCGACTATGTGTGTAAGTGTATCTATGCTCACATGTTGGTACTTTATCCTACCAGATACCGGGTGTTCCGCATTAACGTCGCCATCCTTATACTGATGATAGGACAACTCATGAGACTCGCGTGTATAATGGTTAGCATACCTAACAAATTGGCGGGGCAGAGATATGCTATTTTCGAAATTTCATTTTCACCCAAACCTGCTGCTCACTTTGAAGATTGATAGAAAAAAAAATTAATAATGATGAAAATTCGCTGTTTACTCTAAAACATAGTGTATACTCTCGAGTATTTGTCGTATAAAAATCAAGAGCGGGGATGAAGTGGTTCGTAAAATATTTGAAAGAGCTATATTATAAGCACCTCATTAAAAATTCTAAAATAAACAAGAGAGTACCTCCAATTCCATGGTTGGGCTGGTTATCTCGAGGGTTGCATTTAAACGGAGAAAAAATTTATCATTTAAAGAAATAAATATATCTTGTGATTTTTGCACAAAAATAGGAAATAAATTTCCAATTTTGAAGGTAATTATGAGAGAGGTAAAACGATTGCACCACAAGGCAAGGCATATAAGTTGAACGACTTTGGTAATAAAATCAAGAGTGGAAGTGAAATGGTCTGCAAACTACGACAATATACATATAAAAAATGTTGTTGAAAATTTCCGATTTTTTCATTTTTTTTTTTTTGTGAATAATCTCTAAAAAAGTTAATTTAAGCTCCTCACTAAAAATCTGTAAAATGAGTAGCAGTACACTTCCCACTCAAGAAATTTTAAAGGGAGCTTCTTAGGGCGTTTCAATTTTAGATTTTTTTCGAAATTTGGATGAGGGTGATGAATTTGGGAACTCAAAGTTCGAAATTTCTCGAATGATTTCAATAACTCGAATAAAGAATTTTTTTGAAAATTGTCTCCAAAAATGGAATTATTATTCGTATTTGAACTCAAAATGATCGTTAACGAGAAGTTTTCATTAGTAACTCTCATTTCAAGAATTCTTAACAAATCTGTTTTTTGGCACTTTTCCCGATTTTCTGAAAAACCTTGAAGGAAATTTTTTTTGAGAAACTCCCACTGAAATGTATTTAAGACATCATTTTCAGATGATTCGGCGCAATAATTCAATTTTATCCTTCACAGAGGATTTCTCAGCGGTGCTTAAGGAATTGGTTTTTTGTTTTTTTTTTCAAGAATTTTTTCACATCGTTAGAAATTTTTTTTTTAGTAAATCCTTGGTAAAATAAACCGAATATACTTACCTTCATCCATTTAAGATCTGTTTTCTCCACTTTTGCCCTTTTCAGAGGTTCTCAGTTGGTGTTCCAGCGTACAAAAACACCATATAAATGGCTCAAAAAAAGAGGGGAAAAAATGGAAAATTGCTTTCGAGAATCTAAAATAAGTGAAGTATGTCCCTTTTGATGAAAATTCTTTCAATTTTTAACAAATTTATTCTATCATATTGGAAAAATTATCATTTTTGAGTGCCTCTGGAGAAATGGTCTGCGGGGAATAAAATTGAAATATTGCGCTTAATCATCTAAAATTGATGTCCTAAATCCATTTC
>FIZR01025550.1:26883-51283 GCA_900060175.1 Ferrisia virgata | reverse complement strand
GGTAGGTGGTTATAAGTGGTATTGGATCGAGATGCCAATGGTAAAGGGAGACGCAGAAACTCAAATCGCGCTTTTTCAGCTCAGAGACCGAGATCCTACATCACGTTTAGGGGGTAAAAATGACGAAAAATCGCGTTTTTTTAAAAAATAACTCCACTTTGAGGGCCTGTAGCTCCACCTCCCTTTAAGCTAGGCTCACAATATTTTGTATGATGGGTTTTCAACTCAGAGTCAATTACCTACGCAAGTTTGATCAAAATTTGAGGTATTGTGTGTTTTTTTTTAGGTTCACCTTAATGTTTATGTATATGATACTGTTATGACTTAGAATGTTTGAGAGGATGATATTTGAAAAACAAAAACATGTTTTTTTTTATCAATTATGAAATTTTGATCAAATTGATCTCATTAAGTGACATAAAATATTACATCGTCAATTATACTTTTATACATTCCTATTTAATGGTGATATCACAAATCGTTGCATCGTTAAATGCTTTCGAATTGTGATGCATCGTTACTGCATTTTGATAACATTAGCACAAATCTCCAACACATTTTAAGTGTATTTTCTTGTTCATATTTCTTTTTCATCTTGACCTCGTGTAGTTCTTATCTCAGTCATCTCGTTTTTGTCTTGTTCTTGTTTTGATCTTATCTCGTTCTTGTCCTAGTATTTTTTTTGTTTATGTACCACTTTTGTCTCGTCGTAGTCTTGTCCAGAACTCGCCTAGTTCTTATCTTATTTTGTCTCTTCTAGGTCTTGCCAAGTCCTTATCTCGTTCTTGTCTAAATCTTGCCTCGCCCTAGTCTTGTTTAGTTCTTATCTCATTTTTGTCTTTAGGCATAGTCTTAGACCAGGTCTTATCTTAGTCTTTATTCAAGTTTTGCCATAATCTTAGCCCAAGTCTTTCTAAAGTCTGAGTCCAAGTCTTGTCAAAGTTTTAGTCTAAATCTTGTCATTGTCTTAATCTAAATCTTGTCTTAGTTTTAATCTAAGTCTTGTCATCATAATCTTGGTCCAAGTATTGTCAAAGTCTTAGTCTAAATCTTGTCATTGTCTTAGTCCAAGTCTTATCATTGTCATAATCTAGGTCCAAGTCTTGTCAAAGTCTTAGTTCAAGTATCGCCTTAGTTTTAACCCAAATCTTGTCATAGTTCTAGTTGAAAGCTTGTCAAGGTCTTAGTCCATGTCTTTTTTCAAGTCTTGCCATTGTCTTAGTCTAAGTCTTATCATTGTCATAATCTTAATCCAAGTCTTGTCAAAGTTTTAGTTTAAATCTTGTTATTGTTATAGTCCAAGTCTTATCATAGTCTGAGTTCAAGTCTTGTCTTGGTCTTAGTCTAAGTCTTATCATTGTCATAATCTTAATCCAAGTCTTGTCAAAGTTTTAGTCTAAATCTTGTCGTTGTCTTAGTCTAAGTGTTATCATACTCTTAGTCCAAGTCTTACCATAGTCTGAGTTCAAGTCTTTTCTTGGTCTTAGTCAAAGTCTTGTCATGGTCTTTTCATAATCATTATCCAAGTCTTGTCATTGTCTTAGCTCAAGTCTTATCTTAGTCTTTGTCCAAATCTTGTTTTAATCTTAGTCTTAGCCTTCTTTTGCTCTAGTCTTGTTTTGGCCTCGTTCTTGTTTTTTTTTTTATTTTTTTTTTATTCTTGTCTTGGCTTTCTCTCGATGGTGCCACGACCGTATATGCTCAAAATTTAATGCTTTCTATCTTTGAGAGGAGAGGATTCAAAAAGCTAGAAACTTTTGCATACAATACTTACTAATCAGATGTATATGTGAGGATAAAAAAAAAAAATTTTTTTGAATATTCAGGGTGGTTTAAGGGTTGAAAATTTTGAAAATTTTCTGTAATAAGCATGATTTTCTTTGACAATTTATATGACCTTCAAAATTAGGTTAAAAATTACTTTCCGTTGGTAGACTTGATGATGGTGGCGGTGGGGTGGGGTGGAGGGGGAAATTGGTTTGATTTGCCGTAGAAATATATAGACATAGAAAAACCATCAAAATCAGTGATTTCACGGAAACGTAATCAAAACTAAAACATAACGCTTCCAATACCTTTACAGTTCTGTTACGTTTCCATTACGTTTCCGGTTTTGTTTACGTTTTGGTTTCGGTTTCGGTTTTTATGTTCAGTTCGCCATGTACATTGGAAATTGGCACTTTTTATGTAGTTCTGAAAAGTACAGTTAAGTCAAAAAATGTTGTCAAAAGTGGTCTTTTTGCTCAAATGTAAATTGTATAATATTTCGTAAAAAATGTTTATAATTTTTTTTGAATTCGTTAAAATATTTACAACTTTGAAGAGCTTTGGTATTCAGAACATAGAAGGAATGAGGGTTCCATTTTTCAACAGTTTCATTCCCACCACCCCCTCCCCCCTTCCCCGTAATATTTCTTATTCTTCTAAAAATTCGGAATACCGTATGAATTTTACAAATCTATCGGATTTTTTGCTCAAAAATCAGTTCAGTTCATTTTGTTAGAATATTCGAAGCACCTGCTTAGTGGATTTAGATATAACAAATATTTTTATAGGTGCGTACAGATGTGTAGAGTGTGTGTTAGACTATTAGTTACCTTTACCTATCCATGACTGATCGAATATTAATAAATTTTCATTAAATATATTCATATTTATAACGAATCCTTTTAAACTATATAACGATGAAATATTTTTCCCACGTATATTCAATGATAACAAACCCGCGTATGCTACATTAATAAGGAATTTGCCGAATTCCATATTATATAACTTCATCAGCAACCACATTGTACGTATTTGTATAAAGGGTGAATTTTTCAAACCGCCGATAGGTACTGAACAGCGTAGCGCCGCGCAGTACTTTTGGCATGTCAGAAATAGAGTAATAGAAATATATCGTCGAATATATATGATATACGGATTAGCCTTTGGATTATTCCGGGTAAAAACATTATTGCGAGATTTCGACCTGCGGCTAAGCTTCTTCTCTCTGTATGTTTACAGGCCCTACGTTTTTGTACCGCTGAAGCCGGCCATGCTGATGCCAAGTCTAAACAACCAAATCAAATTTCTTCGCTGGATTTATATTTTGTTGTTATTCGTACCGATTGAGCACCATATGGCGAGTGCGTTTCACATAAGTAAGTTATGCACCCTCATAAACTTATTATACCTATACTATGGATGTGTATATAGTCGCGGTATTTTTTATTTTTATTTTTTTTTCTTTACTTTGCTTTGCTTTTCCTCAATCTTCGAGGAGTTTTTCTCGACCCGCAATATTTTTTCTCTTAGCATAATTCGAGGTTACCTAGCTCTCTACGTGGTAACATAATAGATACATACGAGAAAGTAGATATTGCTATAAAGTGTATTACGTTACGTTACGTTACGTAACGTATTCTTTGCTGAAAAATGGTAAACGTTGGTACCAGAGCAGCCAGTTTGACGTCGTCCTCATCATCGTCTTCAGCGGAGCTTGCACGCTGGCGAAAACGCATCTGATACACGTTTTAATTAAATTAGTCACCCACATGGAAATCTCCTTGAAGTTGATTAAATGCTGAAAGTTAATAAACGCTAAATTGCGAAATATTATTGCTTTCGTTTAAAATTTACTTCAAAATCATAATTAAGCGTACGTGTACTGCCTAATGCTTGAACTTCTTCAAGAAGAAGGCGTGCCGAATTAATTTATTAACTTCTCTCGTAAAACCATCGAAATTGCCGGCATCCGGTGGGTATTAATTAAGTTCTCAAAATATATTAAAGGATAAAAGATGCGACTACTGTACGGTTCGGTTGCATCGAAATGTAGGTATATATGGTTTTTATTTAGCTTCTTCGGTTTCTCTGCTCGGCGACGGTGCGTTTCCGGGCGTTTTACTCTCTCTCTTGTGTACGTCGTACTCGTCGTTATCGCGTAAAGCTCGTAGCGTATAATTTAGTAAACTTTGGCCTATATTTCTAAAGATATTCTTATTTTGATTTTATATCGATTGGTAGGTATTTGTATAGAATTTTCCGAGTTTGGAAGAAAAAAAAACTCTTCGACGTGTTGTAAAATGGTTTCAAAGTAGATGAAATTCGGTGATTTGATTAATTTTTAGATAGGTGCATGATGTATTTTGAGAGTTGAAGTCCCTTTGTATGAAATTTTAGTCCTCTTGATCAGTCAAGGTGTGCCTTGAAGAGTGATTTGAGCTAATAAAAAAGATAACCTCGGAGATGCAGCCATGAGATTCCAAAGCAGAACCATTTTTTAAAAATAAAATGAGTTCTTCGTTAGTAAAGTCGATAAGTAGAATTTCTTATTCTCTTTTCAAACCCCCCCCCTCCCGCTGATTTAGCTGGATAGTCTACTTTTTAATCAGAAATCCGCTAACGTAAACTATGCATCTTGGAAAAAATTTATGTGGAAGCAAAATTGTGGATAGTGAAGTTTGGAATCGATAGTGCATTTTCATAATAATAATAATAATAATTTTCATATTTTCAAATTGATGTTAAAGATGTTCTGATGCAAGGCTCATTCAATCTGTGGTCTATTTTCTCTGTCATATGGTCAAAGAAAACCAGTCGATTGTGGTCTATTGGCCTATGGCAGAATGTTATGAAATTTGTTCTGATCCCCAAAAACACCATTCACGTGATAGAAGTATTCAAATTTTGAAAATCCAGATCGATGAAAATCAACAAAAAAATTGACTAAAAGTCGTAAAAAAATGCTGAAAATTGCGAAAAAATTGGGAAAATTAGTTGAAAATTGATCTAAAATATGAAAAAAATTGTTGAAAATTTCCGAAATTGTAAAAATTTGTCAAATGAGGAAAAAGCACAGAAAATTTTTAAAAAAATACGAAAAACTGTTGAAAATTGGATAGAAATTGACCTAAAGTTGTTGAAAATCATTGAAAATTGGCTAAAGATCTGACAATGATGGGTGAAGTGTTGAGAAAGTTCATCATAAAATATGAAAAATTTTTGAAAATTAAATGAAAATTGAATTGAAATATGAAAAAAAAGTCACCGAAAGTCATTAAAAATAAATGAAAAATGTCGAAAAAATATTGAAAAATAATTGAAAAATGAACTAAAATAGATTAAAAATGCAGAAAAGTAGCCTAAAATGTGAGAAAAGTCGATAGAAATCATCGAAAATAGATAAAAAATTGCCAAAAAATCTTGAAAATTGACTTAAAATAAGAAAAAATGGTTTAAAATAACGGAAATTGGGTAAAAAATTGGCAGAAATACGTAAAAAATGCCGAAAATTAATCAAAAGTCACAAAAAATTATCCATTTTTAATCCATTTTTGTCAAATTTTTACTCAACTTTTAATGATTTTCAACTATTTTTTGCCATTTTTTCATAATTTTTCCACATTTTTTCGTAATTTTTGTTCAGTTTCTGCGCTTTTTATGTATTTTTCCCAATTTTTTACCCATTTTTTAGCGATTTTTTCATGTTTTCTGTCAATTTTGCTGCAATTTTCAACATTTTTTGGTGATTTTTGAATAATTTTCTGCATTTTTGGTGATTTTTGACAATTTTTTACATGTTTTAGGTCAATTTTTCCACATTTTTCAACTTTTTTTCGCGCTTTTGATCAATCTACGATGACTTTGAACAATTTTTTTCATATTTTAGTTTTATTTTCAACATTTTTTCGTAATTTTTGATCAATTTTCTGAATTTTTTACACGTTTTGATCTATTCTTTACCTATTTTTCCATGATTTCCAAACGATTTTTTCATGTTTTAGGTCAATTGGTTCCGAATTTGCATAATTTTTTGATGATTTAGATCAATTTTCTGCAATTTTTACGTATTTTTATCCATTTCCCGCCAATTTTCAACATTTTTTCGTGATTTTTGATCAACTTTCTGTGACTTTCCACGATTTTGTTCATATTTTAGGTCAATTTTCATTCATATTTTAACATTTTTGTGGTTTTTGTTGAATTTTTGGCACTTTTTGCCTATAATTGTCAAACCTTTAACAAATTTTCCATGATTTTTGACAATTTTTCTTCACGTATTAGGCCAACGGTTTGTTATTTTTTGAAATTCTTTCGTTATTTTTTATCAACTTTCTGTAACTTTTCACAAGTTTGTTCAATATTTTAGGTTAATTTTCACCTGAATTTCAACAGTTTTTCATGGTTTTTGTTAAATTTTCGACCCTTTTCATTTATAATTGTGAAGCTTTCAACCAATTTTCAATCATTTTTTACAATTTTTTTCATGTATCAGGTTAATGTTCTGCTGTTTTTCTTCATTTTTTCGTGGTTTTTGATCAATTTTTGTTGAATTTTAGTAATTTTTTGTACCAGATTAATTTTTATTTAATTTTCAAGAATTTTTCGTGTTTTATGATGAACTTTCCAAATACTTTACCCATTATTGTCAGATTTTTAGCCAATTTTCAATAGTTTTCAACAATTTTAGGTCAATTTTCTTCAATTTTTACTCATTTTTCAAATTTTTTATACGATTTTTAATGATTTTCAACAATTTTTTTATATTTTTGATTGACTTTCAACTATTTTTCGAAAATTTTTTCGTGATTTTTGATCAACTTTCTGTATTTTTTACGAACTTGTGTCAATCGAACCTTGAACCAAGAAGGTCCCAAGGGGTAAATTCCTCCTTTTTTTGTTTCCATTCGCCTCTATCTTTGAAGATTTCAACTACCTGCTCCATTGAATTTCCTTACAGTCCTGAACAAGCGGTCTTTTAGAAGGGTCATTAGCCATGTTTCTATATGGGGCCCTGCATAATTTGCCCTTAAATTAAGCTTGGCGACTGAAAATCTGCAGGTGAGTTCGGTAAGGGATATTCCTGTGTTTTTTTGATGTTTAAACTATTAATTTTAAAATCAACTTTTTCTCTTATTAAACTTTCGTAAAAATTTGAAAATTGGCCTGAAAAAACAACTTCTATGAACATGAGAATAAGAAAATCTTCGGGTAGAAAAAATTTTCAATCACATTATCGATTAAAAATTTTATTTTCCACAATTTTGCTTCTATGTAAATTTTGTCTAGAATAGACTTTTTTCCAGTAAATTGCGAAAAAATATAGCCTTGGACATCATGAAAATACAACAATATGCCAACATTCAATTAATCAGTGAGAGCATTAGTGAACTAATCGAAAAATAAACTATCTAGCTGCATATATTGAAATTCTTCTTTTGAAGGGGCTATTTGAAAAAAAGCTCTGCTGGATCTGTACCATCATTCTTATGTTCAAGTCCCTAGGTCGAGTAATTTAATCACCACTTTGTAAGGTAATCCATACTACATAATTTTTTTCTCAAAGAAAGGCCATTACTCCATGTACACGAGTTCGATATTATACAAATACGAGTACACGAAGCATGTAAAAAATATATATATATTTCCATACGCTAGCATCTCTATAGCCTTCGAAACAAATACTATATAAAAAGTTGCGAGAGAAAAAATTCGTTCAATCACAAAAACGTCAAATGTTAAATTCGGCAAGCAGCGATGTCTCATCACGTTCGACTGCTGCTTCCTCGGTTATTACGCTCTATACTCGAGAAAGCTCAAACTTTTCAAAAAAAAAAAAAAATCATCGGTAAAGCCGGCTTAAAATTTCATATTAAAATTGAACATCAAGTTATGACAACGTAATAACGATAAAGTCAATCACAATGTTCTCTTTGGCTGAATACTTCGGATTTTTTTCTTCTTTCGTAAAAATAGCAGGCAATTTCATCAATAAAAATGCACAAAAAAATTTTCATCCCTAATCCGGCAAGATTATCGGAGCTTACCGATTATAAAAATTTCATCGAATGTACGTAGAAAAAAAAGAAAAAGAAGTTTGAAGTTTTTTTTTTTTCTTTTGTAGGTATTTTATAGTGTATAGAAAGTATATGATGAAAGTTTTCAAGGCTTATTTACATGTGAAAGAAATCAATCGTGGTTAAACGTAGCTAAGATGAAAAGAAACCAACCTCTCCCCCCTAATTCTCGCTTACATCCAACGACAAATCTCTTATGACCACATCATAGAAGAATTTTTTTTTTTTACTCGATGCGTGAAATGGTATTTCTTTCTTTTTTTTCAGTTAATTTTTCATGCTATTGGTAAGTAAGCTACTATGCTAGCTACTTTATTCGAATAATTGCACGCGAAGAATAAAAACTAGGCTAATTTTATCCCTCATGAAAGTAGGTACATATAAATAAAATCGAACATGTCTCTAAATAAATTTTCTTTTATATTTGTGAAAACCAATCAGGCTGGTATGGGTTGAAATACACGATGAATACGCAAACTACCACCTATGTCCTACATACGATACATACGAACCGGAAATAAATTACAATTCCAAATACGTTTGTGGTATACAATGAATCGAACTATATATATCGAAGTTGGATCTTTATAGTGTATGTAAAATGCCTCGCTAGGCCAATGCTATTAGATGTTCTGCGGTGAAATTATGGATTCAAATTCTTCACGCGAGTATTTACCTACTAATACTTAGTTGTTTGGTTTAATCAAATTCTATACTAGGCACTGGTACGTTATTATGAAGTAGTCTTATTTCTTCCTACTCGATGAATATTTAGCTAATTTTATTTTTTTTCAATGGGAAAATACAGATGAGTATGCAATACATTGTGAGTGGACTGGAAAAATTAATTTAATGTTTTGTGTTTGACAATTTTTGGCTATATCATGTGCAGGGTGTCGAATGAAGAATTTCTTCTTCATGAAAATTGAAGGCGCAAATGAGTGTTTTGAAAAATCACAATCCAAATGAATTTTCAACTACGTGAATGGATGGTGGGTGGAAACGTGAGCAAATTTTGTCACGTTTATTTTTTGGCTAACTCCAAAATTGAAGGGGCTATTTTCACAAATTTATCAAAATGAAATCTTTCAAAAATAATGATGATGAATATGGATAGTACATAAAAAAATGAACGAATTTTGTTCTCTTCGCCTTTTGTCTAATACAAAAATTGAAGGAGCTATCCGCTATTTTTAGTCGATTTTTAGTCATATTGTCTATGAAAACCAAGCTATTCTGGGTCTATCGACCTACTATGGGAGAGAGAGGGATATCAATAAAATCCTTTTTGAGGTCCTAGAAGGACATTTAGACAATTTTTTGTGGCTATACCATGTATTCATTTTTTATTCATTTTTTTCCCCGTAAGGCTGAAATTATTTACTGTGCTTTATACTGACCAAAATCTCTCCAATTCGGTCAATAGGCTTAATTCGATGATGGATTAGATATACTTGAGGGGGAAAGACCTTGATACCAAATTTGAAGGAGGGGCTGCTGAGGGGCAAAAACCGAAAAAATTATTTCTTTGTAAACCGTTCGATAGAGAATCCAAAGTTGTGTAACATATCCAAAAATTAGCCTCTTAGGTCAATTAGGATGGGAGATGTAGGAGTTCTTCCCTTTTTTGACCTTAAAAAAGTCTGTTCTTCCCTATCTCTTCTCCAAATTAAGCTAGGAATTTGAAATTTAGTAGGTGCACTTAGTGAAGATCATAGATGTGTTTTTTTTGAAGATTTCCACTCTTCAAACCCATTGCACCCTTTACAGACCCAAAAAGTGATTTTTGGGGGTGTTTTCTGGTGTTTGATGTTTGCTCCTCGCATAACTCTCCACTATATTGAGATAGGAAATTAAAAATTTGGTGTGTAGATTTAAAATAAGTCCTAGATGTATCGTTTGGAGGTTTCGACTTTTCAGCCTTATTGCCTCCCCCCCCCCAATAGTCCCGAAAATGTTTTTTTTTTTTTTTTTTTTTTTTTTTTTTTTTTAGTTTCTTCCTCGCGTAATTGCCCTACAGATTGAGCTAGGAAGTTGAAATTTGGTATGTAGATTTAAAACAGGTTCTAAATATGTGTGTGTTTTTTTTTTAGAGAGATTCCACCTTTCAGCCTCATTGCATCTCCTCGCAGCCACAAAAATGTAATTTTTAGTCGGATTTTCTTTTCTGTTCTTTTTTTCTTTTGAGAAATTAAAAATTGTTAACAAAATTCTTTTATACTTGTATCATAACAGTTTGCAAAACATTTCATTCCCACTCCTAATTTTTTTTGCCACAGTCGCTCACCCATATTCCTTGCCTTGTGGCGCAATGGTTTAGCTTCTTTCGCATTTTCCTTCAAAACTACTTTTTATCTATTCATGTCCAAAAATGGCTAAAAAAATTTCTTCAATTGACACTTTTTCTCCGTATAAATGCTATCTTTAGTGTTACTAAATCAATCACTAAGTTAAAGGTGCTCTCCTTTTCATTTTAAAATTTTTTAATGACATGCTCATAATATTTTTTTCAAAAGTTGTTCTCAAAAAACTAAAAAAATTACAAATTTTTAGTAATGTTTTTTGCATTTAGTTTGTCATATTCTATGAACTAGTTGACCCCCGATCTTGAATTCTTTTACCAAACATACTCAACAGTGTCCACTGTGCTTTGTAGCAAACAGTGGAAATTTTACAGCGAACACTTTTTTCTTTGAATTTTCAAATGGGGCAGCATGTGTGGGCGAAAATGTACGAAAATAGCATATTTTGGCCCCTTCAATATTTTGGGTATGGTAACCATTTTACATGTTAGTCTCATGAGTTGATCTATCATTGGTAGGAGGCAAGGGAGGTTATTTCAAAACAACTGGTATAGATGTGAGATGTGACTTTTTAACCTGCAGACCTAAAAATGTAGAGTTTTCCTGGTTTTTTCTTATTTTTAGCCTGATTTTCTATATCTTATTGTCAACCAAAACTAGGCTATTACAGTCTATCGACCTATGGCGGATGAGAGAGGAATATCAACAAAATCCGTCTTAGGGTCCTAAGAAACCTTTGTGGCCATTTTTGACCAACTCAGATATTTATTTTGACACCCCCCCCCCCCCTTTGGGGCCATTTTTTACCAACTCAGATATTTATTTTCCCCCCCCCCCCCCCGGCTGAAATCATTTACTCTGCTCGATACAGGCCAAAATCGCTTCAATTCGATTAATCGGCTCAGTTTGGCGGCGGATTAGACATATATGAGTGGGGACGAACTTGGGTCAAAATTCAGTTATGCCCCACTTAGGAGGGGAGGGGGTGTTGAGGGACCAAAAATATAAAAATTGTTCCTTTTTGAGTCATTTGATTGATAATCTAGAACTGTATTACATATCCAAAAATCACTCTCCTAGGTCAATTAGGAGGAGAGATATGTGAGGTTTTTCACATTTTTGGCCTTGAAGAAGGTGTGTTCCTTCCCTATCTCCCCACCAAAATGAGTTAAGATGTTGAAATTTGATATGTGGATGTAGTAGAGGCTCTAGACATGCCCTATAGCGTGTCTAAAATTTTTAGCCTCATTGCAAACCCCCACATCCACAAAAATTTCGTTTATAGGTAAATTTTTCTTATTAACTCCCCTTCCAACTTGAGCTAGGGAGTTGGAATTCTGTGTGTACGATTAGTAGGGGTCGTAGATGTGTCTTTTTGAGTATTTTTATGTCTCCAAATTGTGCTAGAAAGTTAAAATTGGAAATGTATATTGAGTACGGGTTCTAGATGTGCGTTTTGGCGGTTTCAACCATTCGTTCCAATATCTACCTGTACCCCTACCACTGTTCAAGAGAAAACATTCCAAAGCGCTTTTTTTTTATTTCATGAATGGACCATTCGAATATCTTCTTCGTTTATTTTCAAGCGATTTCGATATGGTGCCTTTAATTTTCTTTTTAGGCAAAAAATGAACAAAACGGAATTTGTTCGACTTCCTCTGTACTATTCATATTCGTCTCTTATTATTTTTGAATGATTTCATTGTGATCGTATTGTTCAAATAGTCTCTTCAATTTTAATGCTGGTTAGAAAATGAGCATGACAAATTTTGCCTAGTTCGTTTCGATAGTAATTTTTTAAAACACTCATTTACCCCTTCAATTTTCAACGTTGATAATTTCTTCATGGGCATATTTTTTTGATGGTGGTACCTGGTAGTACGCAAAATTCAAGTCTTGACATCTTCTTGCCGAACACCACGTATTGTACTTTTAGTTGGAATCCCTTAATATGATATTTCAGCCCGCCGAGTCCTTTAGGAGGACGGTATGATGATCCCAAAGCAGAAGAATTTTCGAATAAGAAAAACACTAACTTCTTGTTTAATGTTAAGGTAGGGTGTGAAATGTGTATCAAGTGTGATATGTGAAATGGTATTTATATCCTTAACCTTTGAATTTGAATGGAAAAACTTGGGCTACTAGGTCAAATACCAATTTACGCAGCTTGAAATAACATTCGATACTATTAAGCTGCGAGAAGATACCTTGGCAATGGTCCAGTCGTAAAAGTTGTATAGCTCGGCCTTAAAAGTATTCTATGCGAGCTTCTTTTGTAATGAGTTTTTACCGCGAACTTATTTTATAGTATGCCATACTAAGTATATATGTATATATATATATATACATCTATTCGTTGAAAGTATAATGATGGTTTCCACACTGTTACACCAACGAGTTTTTAATGCGCTTAGCGAAAACTTTCGCGGCTTTCTAGTGCTGATTTTAGAATTGTGAATGTTTGATTTCCTTCCACATACCTACGTATGTATAACGGCAGCGTATAAACTCGGGTCGAGGTATGTTCAACGAAAAGGATTAAGGGCCTTGGTAATTCGCAACAATGTATACGAGTTACGAGTATCTCTATCTACGTAGGTAGATATGTGAAAGAAATGAACTATATCTCGTATAGGATCTCTCGTTTCGTATAATTAGGGCAAGGTCCTTACACTAGATTAGCTTCGACTTGGTGTGTACGAAATGTACAAATATTTCAAAAGCAGATCAATAATGTAATAAAAGTAAATACAACTTATTTTGAAAAGAGGAAGAGTAAATTTTCATTTGAAAAAAAAAAAAATAATAAAAAAAATAGCTGATGAAGTATAAATGATAAAATTTCTAACGAAACAAAAAAGTTTTCTTGCAGAATTGAACTATTCCACATCCGCCAATAAAATTTACTGGTAAAATTAATCCAGCTGCATCGACTTTTTTAAAGTTGAACTAGCCAGTGTTTTGATTGCGATATTGTCGAATATAAAATTACTCTAGCTAAAAATATCGCCAATAACCGAGGTAATGAGAGCCCATTAATAGAATTCTTTCATTCATCGACGACCCTGCCGACCCGGCCGGATACACCTAACACGCAAACCTTGTACTTTGAATCCGAATAAATAATCGAAACATCTCAGTTACCAGGTCTCTATTTCACTTAATTGACAGGTGTTTCATTTACAACACGAGCAAGTTTAACGCTAATCGATTAACATGTTTTGGCCGTTTGCTCGTCAACTTGAAAAATGAATTGAACTGCGAACACGTAAGCTTACCTAAAAGTGTACGCGATTTTTGAAGAATAGGGATGTACTTATCAGTTATTCATCGGTAAAAACCGAGCCATTAATCGAAATGAAAGGCCAAACCCCTTCAAAAGGTGTATCCATAGGATCAGGGGTGAATATGCATCAGCTCGGTGTGCTGGGGATTTTTTTTTCCAAATGCCTTAAACTATATTCAGCGCTGCAAATACGTGATTTATTTTCAATTTGGATCTATTTCTGTCGTCGATATTCTCTTTTAAATAGGTATCAAAATCATCCCCTAAATAGATCAGAGTGTCAAACGAGGAGTGAAAGTAGTAAAATAAAGGCTGAGAATTTTCCAACGTAATGAAAAACTGAATAACTGCACTTTGACGAATCTGTTGTTTATCAAGTTTCAATCTGAATCAAAGCCAAAAAATTTGCGCTCATCACCGAGGATCACTCCGCTCGACCAATACTAGGCTTGTAGACATTTAGTCCGACTGCCGCAGGAATAATGGAAATCGAGATAGGTATTAGCAAAGATCAGCAAATTCAACGTACCCACTTGAAACCACTTTTTCCCCCGTAGGTGGCGCTGTACAGGGATCTAAAAATTGAACAAATGAGCAGTTTCAAAATTTCGATCCTATCATTAATGGATCATACCGACTCGAAAAAGTAATTCGGGTCTTCCGATTTTACTCGAAATTTTTTGTGAATTTCTCTCGGTGGCCTGGTGAAAAAAATCATCATTATTTCGATCTTAACCCTTCATGGGGTGTGGGGTGGTCCTTACAATTTTCGAATGATTACGATTTTTTGTCGAACAGCTCAAATTTGAAAGCCCATATTTCAAGATTGATTAGACTTGGGATAAATCTGTTTGCACGGTTTTGTTGGTGATTCAAGGCAAGATCAAAATTGATATTCAAAATTTTAAAAGTTCAAATTTGAACTTTCGAAATAAAAGTTCACCTTTTCTTGATGAGTGTAAATGTTGAAAGCTACCGTTTAAAAATCTGAAAAAATTACCATTATTAGAATTTTATAAGCTGGTTTCAACTAATCAGTTTTCAAAATGGGATCTTAACGCCCGTAAGGGGCATAAGCGTTTTCAATTTTAGTCAAAAATCAAAAAAATGGTAAATTTAAAGTGACGGTTGGATTTCTACTAATTTGAGAACGCCGAGTTTGATTATCGGCTTATTCTTTCGATCCGACCCTTTCAAATACTCCTATTAGCCCACTCAATAAGGTCAAAAAACAAAAAAATTGAGAAGAGTAATTAGCATATCGATTGTTACTGATTTGAGGTCGCTGAGCATGAATAATAATTATTTTTTAGGCCCGTACCCCGATTCCCCCCTCCCTAGACTCCTGAAAAATAGTTGAAAAGACGTGTAGCGAATCGATTCTTTCTAATTCAGCATCGCTGAGATAGAATATCGACTCACTTTCTAAATCACACTCTTTTGTACTCATATCTTTCAAATTTTTGGTAATTTGAAGGTCAGTTTAGAGCACAAAAGTGTCGGATCAAGAAAGTAAAATGATATTCGATCTCAGCGGTACCGAATTAGTATATTAAATCGATATTACTACATTTCATTTTCATCATTTCCCAATAATTTTTTTCAAATGGCTAGGTGGGCACTAAGGGGATGAATCCAAAAAATAAACGGATATCCATGCTCAGTGACCTCAGTTTAGTAACTATCGATATGTTAATTACTCTTCTCAATTTTTTTGAATTTGCACTATATTAAGGGAGCTGGTGGGGGCGTTCAGAAGGGTGGTGTCAAGAAAATAAACCGATAATCAAATGCGGCGTCTCCAAATTAGTAGAAATCCGTATGTCACTTTACTTTTACCATTTTTTTAAGATTTGACCAAAATTGAGAATCCTTGTGCCCCTCAAGGATGTTGAGATCCCATTTTGAAAATTTATTAGTTGAAACTAGCATAAAAACTTCTGTTCGTAGTAATTCTTTCAGATTTTCAAATGTTAGCTTTCAACCTTTATACTCATCATGAAAAATTGAGCTTTCATTTCGAAAGCTCAAATTTGAACATTCAAAATTTTGAACATCAGTTCTGAATCTCCCTTGAATTACAAACAAAACCACACAAACAGATTTATACCAAGTCTTAACTAACCTTGAAATATAGGCTTTCAATGTTGAGTTAATGGGCAAAAAATCGCGATTATTCGAAATTTGTAAAGGCCACCCCCACTCCAATGAAGGGTTAAAGATGAAATGATAGTGAGTTTTTCATTTCACCACCGAGAGGAACTCAGAAAAAAATAAAGACCCAGCTTACTTTTTGGGTGGTTTTCTCATGGAATGTGCCCAATCCAAATGGAGGAACTTGTGGATTAAAATTTTCCAACCAATTTTGTCATGTACACATTTTGCTTATCAGTGTTATTGAAGGGGCAGCATTCGTTTGAATTTTATTAACCCTTCAAGTAATCAAGTTGAGCAAATTTTGTGTGTAACCAAAAATGCTGTAGACGTTGTCTACCACAAGGTCTGTTATTCAAAACTACCAGCTGGACAAATTTTTCGTTTTAAAAATTTTACATTGCCCCAATTTCCCCCTCCTCCTCCCACATGTAAAAATTTGTCCAAATCTTGGTTTTGAATAGCTAATTTTGTTGCCAACAACTTCTGCAGTACTTTTGCTTGTATACTAAAAATGTCTATCTTGATTATTTGAAGGGGCTTGGTAGCTGTACCACGTTGATAAAGAAAATTGATATCCAACAAGTCCAAAGAATGATCTCATTGTTCTTATAAAGCTTGAAAACTGATTTTGATGCTCGTCTTTAATTTCACCTCACCCTTCCCCCTCCTCCGGGAATATACGTGAATACTGAATAGACTGTTATAGCCTTGTTTTTTTCGTGCAATAACGTGAGAAAAAAAATCAGCACGAAAATAAGTAGGTAGGTTTTAGGTATCTAAGAAGACTGTACTGTTCGGTATTTATTGATCAATAAAATCCGATGAAATACAAAAAAAAAAAAAAAAAACACGTACATAGACGTATCTACAAATTCACCATCAGTAACTAGTTGTGATATTTCAAAATACGTAGAAATAAGAAAATTTATTTGAAGCGTCAACGCATGAAGTATCAATTGAAAAATTGTTTTCCATCGTGCAAAAACGTACAAATCATGTACTCGTACTTGGGTTATAAAAATGGTTCAATATTTTCAAAACGTTTGAGAGAAACACTACGGAGTATGGACTGTTTAAACGAGTCGGTAATTGAATAACGTGATGAAAAATTGGCATGAACTTCAAGAAGAAGGAACGATTTTCACGTCATATTACGATGAACAGGTGATTGCAAAATAGCATGCCAAACGACCATTAGTAGAGTCTATCAAGATTAGGAAACAAATCGATAAAATATAAAACAACCCCTTTCATCTTCGGTTTAACTACCTATAACAGCGAACCTATTAGTTTTATCAGATGTATATATACTGCTATACGTATACTATGCTATAACTATACGTATGACAAATGAAGTGAAAAAAAAAAAAAAATTAAAATAAATAAATAAAAAAATCAGTCGTAATATATATTACGAGTAGTATGTACCTATTACGAACATCTAACGAAATGTTTTCGTCGAACGTGTGTATACGTAGACCTATACGAGCGAAGTACACGAATAAAATATCTGGCCAAAAAATAAGTTAGCTAGGTATAACCTACCTATATAAGACGTACGCGACGTTGGCCAAATAATTAAGAATTTCGTGTTAATTTTACGAGTGAGATAATTTATACGAAAGAAATATTAGCTCCTTGGCCTACTTGGGAGCTGGTGATATTTATCGTGAAGGATAAATCATCGAGTTAATGCGAAAAAAATAACCGAAATATGAAACGTATATTTGGAAAAGGTCGTAACAAATGCGGTAATGGTACCAGAAGCTTTTCAGGCGTTACCTAAACGATTAGGTTGTAAAAGCTGGGCCAAAATACGAGTAGTCCAAAATTACCAAGGATAAATATCGTTTTGAAAAATTTCATGAAATGATATGTGAAGCAGAGTCATAAAACCAATAGACTATTATTAAGTACATATCTAGGTTTTTCAGGTTTTAACCCAATCAAAATTCACAGAAAGCGAAAATTTCTGAATGTAAAGTGTACATTTTAATATTCCCGGGCTATTTTTAAAATTTATAAATATTTTACCTCCCTCTCGAGGGACAAGGGGATGTGCAAATTTTTTTTTCTAGCAATTACTTTTCAAATAAAGCCCTTACGAAAAAAATGTCAGAATAAAAGTTGTAGAGCATCAAAAGCTAAGCATTTTTACTTCTATGAGTTGTTCTTCCAGGAGGTCGTGGGGAGGAGTTAGAGCGTGTAGAAGAACATCAATTTTGAAACCTTGCCATTGACATTAATAATTCTCAAAAATCTGCTTAGTTCGTTTCCAGAAGTCGTCCTCTTTCATCGTAGTTCCCACACTATGCAAAAAAATAAAAAAGGCGGGGGCGCTGTTTCAAGACTTGCAACTTCATTGGGGGGGAGGGGGTCCTAAGGCCAAAGAATTCGAGAAATTGGCTCTGATAAGCGAGCTAGAGAGTTAAAAGACAAAAATTTTCGTTTTTTTTTTTAATTTTATTTTAGTGGGTCATGGGACGGAACTGTGATGAAAAGAAAATGATGCTTTCGGAGTCAGGTTTTCCTGTTGTACACGTCTTTAATTCATTGTAGAGGTTTTGTACAGATCATATTGATCCTCTAAAATGGTATATAACTTTTAGGTACCTGCATTTCCTCCCACGAAAATAAACTGCCAAGGTTTGGAATATAAATTTGAAAAGCATAGATACACTTTAAATAGATATCCGGAAAAAATTGAAAAAAATTCCCTCTTTGGGGCTGTGTAAGGGGTGCATTTGAGCATGAAAAGTTGAGGCCGCCAAAAAGCCCTCCCTGCATATCTCCTTCACCTGTATAAAATTTGTCAAGGCACTGGCTGAATTCAGGCGACCTGTAAAGAAGAGCAATTCATCAAAAACGTTGAAAAAATGTTTTTTTTTTTTGGACCTGTCATGGGATGGGTCAGGGGTGGCAAGTTGAGACTCCCAAAAGGCACACTTTGAGCACCACCGTCAACTACTGATCTAATTTCAACCTTCTAGATAAATTGGTACGACCTGTACAGATCCTTAAAGACGAACAATCGTCAAAAAGGTCCCAATGGACCGATTTGTGTAGAGGGTTGATTTTTGAATATGTCATAGCTCTTTCGGTTTCCTATCGATTGACAGAGAAACTTTTTCACTTTTCGATTTTTCAGTCCCTCTACACCCCCTCCCCGCACTCCCAGATTTGGACCTTTCCCAATTTGCACCATGGACAATTCAAACTTAGATAAATTCGATTTTGACAGCCATTTGAAGGTTGGACCTAAATTGAACTTTCCCATGAGGAGGTTCAAAATCCAAAATTTGGCAAATTTTGGATTTAGTGTCGGATTTCCCAAGCTCAAAAATTGTTTCAGATCTTGATAGTTTCAAGATCCCAAAAAAACACATTTGAAAACCCATATACCCTAGTTATGTACATTTTGTAAAATTTTTTAATTTTAATTCCCCATTTTTAGGCTTAATTTTGGGTCTAAAAACTAAAAGTTTCCATTCAGCTAACAGCTGATTTCAGATCTCGTAAATCGACGTTAATGTCTACAAATCACCATATTTTGAATTTTCAACCTCACCTTCAGAAGTCCAATTGGGATCCAATTCTCAAATAGTTGTTAAAAACGACTAAACCCCCCCTCCCCCCAGAAGTGAACGAATGAAAATGTTTGTCTTTTAGTGCTCTACAACGTTTGTTTGATCCAATTTCTGAAATTTTTAATATGACGGACTTATCCCCTTGAGAAAGTTGCAAGTTTTCAAACGGCGGTTCCTTTCCTCCTCTTCACACCTCAACTCGATTTTGAGAAAAGGGAACAGTCTTGCATTTTTCTTATTTTACAACGTAGTGGTACGTTGGAAGTTCTATGTAAGAGAAATACGCAGTTTTTTGAGAATTATTTTTGCCAATACGAGGTTTTCGAAAATTGTTTTTTTTTTTTTTTTGGCACGCCCTACCTTCTCTACACGATCTCCTGGGAAAAAAAGTCAAAGAATTAAAAATTTTCATTGGCTAATGCTCCGTAACTTTTATTTCTGCACTTTTTTCGTACGAGCATTATTTGTGCAGTAATTTCCAAAAAAATCAACATTTTTACCCTCTTCCCTTCACTTGTCCTGCAGAAGGGAGACAAAATATGCATGGATTTTAGGTAGGTTCAGAAATATTGAAAATCACACTTCGCAAATACCTGCACCTACAAACGAAATTTTCGCTTCCCGCGAATTTTAATTGGGTTTTGGGGGCTATTTTTCAAAAATATATCACTGCAAATTAACGCACCTGCCTACCTGCATGTCACACGACGAAAATCGTTCCTCCTACAGACACGTCTCAAGAGAAAATGGTCAAACTAAAAATTGTAAAACATAGTAATAACTAAAATCTGGCCCCAGAGTAGCTTCGCAGCTAGATTTTGTAGCTGAATTCGATTTTTTTCGAATTCTCCCCCGCAATATATATTTGGTACGTATATTTTTGCAGTAGTAAAACGAACCGACGAGCTGGTCTGAGGTATGTACGTGTATCTCGCGTGATAACAAATCATACTATAAAAATGTCAAGGGATCGGATTCTTTAAAAATAAGCAGCATTTATATATAGAGCGTGCATTTCAGTATTTCTTTTTCACTGCCGTGTGTTTCAAACTAGCGGCTTTTATTTACTCGGGGTCTTCGTTCTGTTATGGCAATAGTATACTATGTCAAATACATGGTACATGCATTCTCAGCAAAAAGGTATTTAAGGGTAATATATAAGTCCCACGTATACATACATTTCTTCTTATACAAGACTTACACGCATTCGACGACGAATGAGAAAAAAAAAAAAACACGAGGAAAAAAAGAACCAACAAAATGTAAAAAAGACAAAAGAAATATATTCGTTTCATAATTACGAATATGCGTGACTTCGATATTTACGTTCATTTTTTTAAAATAAATACGTATATCATCGATGTCATTTCGTTTAACTTTTTACGATGAAAAATATCGTCCTTCGAATTTGATTCGTAGTCGTTATAATTTTACTTGTACCTAGGGTAGCTACTACCTACCTTTATACCGATAACTTTAATGTGGAAAATTGTGTACGCCTAAGTAGGATGAGCTAGCGAGCTACCGCATATACCTATATACTATACCTAGTTATCTACATGTGGAAAAAATCACGACCTTATTTCACGTATGGTTTGTTCAAATAAGTGGTAAAATGCGTCGATGACATAAACGTTATCGATAAAAAAGATTTTCCAAATGTTTTGGAAGAACGTTAGCGTTCATGTTTTGACAGACGTAAGAACATTTGGTACATTTCGAAGAAAAAACCTTAATCCTCGAAACGTTCGTTTGTTGATTATTGGCTAGAAAGAGAAAGAGGAAAAAAAAAAGAAATGAAAAAAAACGAACGCGGAAAAGCCAAATAGTTATGGTTTAAAGAGAAAAAAAAATCCTTTCAATGGTATCGTTAAATCTGTCAACGAACGTACGGTAGCTTCTTTAATTCTCACATGAGTTTTTCTTTCTATTTCTTCTTATTCTATACAACGAATGGAAAACATATGGGCCATTTTCCTATACAAGGAAAGGCTTTAAGTACAAGAGTGAAATATTCGTTAATGAAGAATTTTTCCTCGATATTACTAAACCAATTAGAAACGAAGATAAATGAACTGTGGTACTTTTAGTATTGCGAAAACCGCTTGGTTTATTGGCTAAAGTGTTTCAATTTTTACCTTTTTGGAGTGTGTCGGAATACGAATTAACAAAGGGTACTTACTAGGGTGTTTCAACTTTGTTTTTTTTTTTTCGAAAGTTAGAGGGGATGCTGAAAAAAAGTTGTGGAATAACGTCAAATGAACGTGGTGAAAATTTGGGGTCGTAGGGGGGATAAGGGTCAAATTAAAGACCTCAATCGGGAGAAAATTATTTTCTTTTTCAATTTTTTTGGTGCTAACACGTCGTAGTAGACCTCATACGAAAGAATCATTTATTTCACATTTTTTCAAAGTAATGAAGTAAAAATACAAAATCTCATCATTTCTTATGACATAATGAATAAAAGTATTTTTTTTTGCTTTTTCATTTAAAAAAAAATCGAAATATTTGATTTTGTTCATTTTTAAACATGGCTTTGGAATCCTTGAAAAGCAAGAAAAAACGTGAAGTGTTTTTTTTTGCTCTCATTTAGACTACTGTGACACGTCAGCACCAAAAAAATTGAAACGAGAAAATTTTTTTTTCGATATTTCATGTTATTTTAACATTTGAAAGTAAACGGGGGAGGGAGGGAGGGGGTTAAGAAATTAATATAGAAACCCCTAATTTTTAGCATGTCAATTTGACATTTCGCAACTTTTGTCATCACCCCTCCGATTTTTGAAAAAATCTGAAACTGAAACGCCATAGTACTTACTATGATGGGCCGAATTTGGCTATTTTTGGAAATCTGTAAAAGGGCAGGTTCACAATAAATGTGAAATGACCTTAATGTGATGTGGTAAAAATTTTAGCTTTCTAGGTAACTCAATTTTTTTAAACTTACAAAACCGACTCAAAGTTCGCCAATGTTCAAAAATTGTCAAAAAAAATCAAAAAAAGAATAATTTACGGTGAATGGTGAAGGGTTATTTCAACAAAATCCGGTTTGGGTACTAGAAAGTTATTACGACTATTTTTCGCCAGGTCAGATATTCTTTTAAATTTTCATTTTTCTTCCAAAGTAAAAAAATTACTTGCTCAGGTATTGACTTCGGATCAAAATTCATTTATGTCCAAATTTGACCCCCTCGCAACCTCAAAAATGTGATTTTTTGCTTGGGTTTTCTTATTTTTTGAATTTGTTCCTCGCATGTCATGATTTTTACTTATTCTAAAGATATTTTTGAAAATTTTATATTATTATAACTAAGAGATGTCTTCATGATGAAGTGTAGGATTCGTTATTCTTCTCCTTTTGAACGTATCCCAAAACTAAACATTTAAAACGCTCGCACTCCATCTACGCTCACAGCTCACCTCACGTCTTTTTTTCGCCAATCGATGAAAAAAATACGACATTTTATCGCTCGAGTTGAAGTGATAATCCGTAAAGTTTTTTAAAACTATTATCAAGACATTGATGTCCTCATAAAAGCCAGGTAAAATTATCATGGGAGTTCAATGGGTAATTGCAAACGCTTCTGGATTTTTTTTTTCCTTTCTAATTTTTCATTTTCAATGCTATACCAATACTCATTATCTGCTCACGTATCGTATGGTATTGAGCACTTCATGTCATTTATAATGTTACTGGTACATATGAAGTACCTACTACCTATGCTACCTATGTGTATGTATGTTTGAGGTAGTCGCTAGGGTAAATTAAACTATCTACCATTATTGAACGATAACCTTGGGTTAATTCGTCGAGTAAAAATAGCTGTACGTATATTGCGGATATCACCGAAGCAGCACAGCGGACAAAAAACGAACGAAACCAATTCAATTGAACGATAATAGAAACGATTTCAAATGACTCATAAAAATTACACCGATACGAGTATATCTATATAGGTACATATTACGTATAGATATCGAGTACTTGGTTGAATTAGAGTAAATGAGAGTTGAACAGTGAGAAAGCGAGCGAGAGAAAAAAAAAAGGAATCATTTAATACACCGAGGTAAAACAGCCTAATAAATTATCTGCCATGTACACTGAGAGGTCGATTTATGTAGGTTGGGAGGAAGAGACGCGGCTATAAATATTTTATTTGTTAGGATTTATGTTTAACTTTTTCCTCTTTATACGACTCACCATAATATTAACGATCAAATCATGCGAAGCTTATAAGGAAAAAGTCATATAAATATTCTAACCGAGAACTGTAGGGAATTATTATGTAGAAAAAGCTCGATAGGCCGCGTGTTTGAAAAAATAACACACAAAAAATACTTACCTACCTACCTACCTACCTACTGCGTTATGTACGTAACTAATACCTTTACCTACCCAAAATAAGGAAAAGGTACGTACTAAATAAGTATTTAAATTCAACTGATTCCAGATATAGTTTCATTTGTGTGTACAGGGTGTTTCACTTCGATAGTACTTCCTTCATACCACGAGTAGAGCAACTCAAATTGGACATATGTATTATGTTTTGCCTATCCTAATTATTGCAGGGGATAAAGATTTTACTTGTTGAGTAGCTATGAATCTGTGGTCAATTTATTCTTCTGGCTTGTTCATCTCTTCAAAATTACATAAAATTATCAACAAAATTCGTTTTGAGTTCTTGGAAGGCCATTCAAACCATTCTTGAGGATGTCAGATATTCTTTCCATGAGTTTTTTTCAACCACCCCTGCCCCTGCCAACAAGGCTGAATTTATTTACTCGACTCGATACCGAGCAAAATATTTTGCCGGTGTATCAAACATATAATAGTAGGGATGACCTTAGGTTAAAATTCACTCATGTTCAAATTTGGGGGAAGGGGTACTGAGGGTCAAAAATCTTCAAAATTGTTCACTTTTGAGCCAATCGATAGAAAATCGAAAGTTATATAAGATATCTGAAAATCAACATGCCTTCCCTCGAAATTGCGCTGGGCGGTTGAAATTTAGCATCTGCAGAGAGTAGATATTGTAGACATGGTACAGTAAAAATGACAATATACCTAAACAAAATGGTTAGGGAAGGTTTTTTTGGCTCATCGTCCTCATGACGGTGTGTTATTAAACATATGCAAAATCTGAAAAAATTCTGCTTTTCCATCTCCTCTTTTTAACGGTTTTTGTGGAGCGCTGAACCTGCCCCCCCCCCCCCCGAAAGGGACAT
>FIZR01025550.1:0-26868 GCA_900060175.1 Ferrisia virgata | reverse complement strand
CCCCCCCGCCGAAAGTGACATTGTTGTAAAATTGCAAATGAGGTATCAAATAGCATTACAATTTTGCCTAATTTTTGAGGCCTAAAGTTTGAAAAATGTTATTTTCCAACGAGCATCACCGGTTAAAAATGATGAATGGACCTCTGACTATGACTTTCACACTATCCAGTGCAACCCCCTACTCCACCATTTACCCTTCAAATGAAATAATTTAGTTGAGCACGGTGTATGATGAATATAACATCATATTGAGGGCTGTACAAAGAGCCAGTAATGAAGTAGGCCCTCAAAATTTTTACCGATGACTTTTCAGACCTTGGAGACCATCTTGCACCGGATAGTAGGAAAATTCTACCTGGGGGCCGATTCGCCATTCTTCACTGATGATGCTCTTTGAAAAACAATAGTTTTTTAAACTTTGGGCCCCAAAAATTAGGCCCATATTTCGAGACCGATTAGAATTAGAATAAATTTTTGTTGGCGCAGTTTTATAGGTAATCTAAAGTGGATTGGGAATCGATGGTCAAAATGGCCTTTCAAAATTAAGTTGATGGACAAAAAATCGTGATTATTCGAAAATTGTAAAGGCCACCCCCATCCCCATGAAGGGTGAAGGGTGCAATAACAGTGATTTTTTCATTTGACCACCGAGAAGAACTCACAAAAAAATCGGACCCAGGTTACTTTTTTAGTCGTTTTCCTACAGAATGTGCCTAATCCAAATGGCGGACCTTGTGGACAAAAATTTTCCGACAATTTTAGCCATATACATATTTTACCTATCTGTGTTATTGAAGGGGCAGCATTCGTTTGAATTTTATTAGCCCCTTCAAATAATCAAGTTAGGCAAATTTTGTGCTTGACCAAAAATGCTGCAGAAATTTTCTACTACGAGGTTCATTATTCCAAACTCTCAGTTGGATAAATTTTTCATTTTGAAAATTTTACATTGCCCCAAATTACCCCGCCTCTCCCCTACATGTAAAATTTTGTCCAAATGTTGGTTTTGAATAATGAATTTTGTTGCAGGCAACTTCTGCTACATTTTACCAACCTTGATTTTTGAGCTGTTTGACGAAAAATCGTGATTACTCGAAAATGACAGGTGCCACCCCATCCTCTTGAAAGGTTAGGACCGAAATGATGGTGATTCCTTCACTATTCCACCGAAAGGAACTCACAAAAAAGTTTTGAGCGAAATCGAAAGACACGAGTTACTTTTTGGGTCGTTTTGATATGAAAAGAGCCTTTTTTTTTTATTTTTTTTTAAATATTAACAAAATATTGATATCTTGATGCGATTTTTTCTTAAACTGCTCGACTTTCTTAAAAATCAAATTATTATTACTAATAATATGATTACAAGTCAAGAACAAAATACTTAGCTGGCTGAAAAAATGAACCTCGCTGGTTTATATCTACTCGTATAAAATAGACGTACATACAAGCAAACGTAGGTATTAAAAATACAGTCGAACCGATATCAACGTGAAAATACTTTTAATCTATGTAGGCAATTTTGAAGTCAATTTGCATGGCTCAATTCATCTACAACGATAACGTTTGATGAACGAAAAATGTATTAAAAAAAAAACACGAAGAAAAACCAGCGAAAAAAAAACCATCAACCCGAACTAAATGTAAACGACGACGAAGAGAATTTCATTTCAACGTCGCATCGCCATCGCCATCGTCCTCATCGTCGTCGTAAATATTAAAGAGTGTAATTTGAAAATAGACCTGTATTAAAAAACATCGATTCTCTGTGTGTTCATTATTCATTAGAAAGAAGGTTTTTCATTCACTTTGTGGCGGATATAATTTTGATTAATGTTACTTAAATAAGCTGCTATACGCACGAAAGCTGCCTAGTGCCTATGGAACGTCTCGCGGTTATAGTAATTTGTCGAGGGAGACTAGCTATTTTGTAGGTTTTTATTTCACGTGTATTAATTACCTACTAGATGTGTATTCGTGTCGTGATGTATGCTTATGCTTATGCTACTTATAGTCGTGGAAACCTCATCGTATAAAAAGCCACAAAACTCGCTACGCAGCCCATAAGTATAGAGGTATAGGCTTTTCTCCATCAAGTTATTGAATTTTTTTGGGGAGTTTTTCAACTTTTATTATAAAGCTACGTGTACCTATGTAAAAGGTGCGGATTATATTGGGAGGGGTGAAATATCATTAACCGAAGTGTGAGACTGTTTAATAATGCACCAGATTACCCTCTTAGGTAATACCATCGTGTTGTATGTGATGTGTACAGTACACACCTACGCGGAAAGCTTTAAAAAAAAAAAAAAAAAAAAAAAACGAAAAAAAAAAGTAACGCCTGTACCATTGGTTTGTAACCTACCTATATATATCGGTGGCGGAAGTTTTATTATTTATTACTTTTTTTCTTTCTCTCTTTTTACTTTATTGATGATTCAATACACTATACAGATAAGTTTGCCCGGTGAGAATTGCCTGCTTATAAGTTTACAGTCGCGTAAAAGTAATGGTTAAAAATTTACGTTACCAAGTTTGTAGCCCAAAAAGCCATAAACATATTGCGTAATTGAGGCGGCTGAGCTATGTAGTAGGTATAAGAAGTGGCTTCTCTGCGATCGGGTTAATTTTTACAATAGTTTATACTCGTATACCTGTGCCGGATTTCACCGTCAGCTCACTTCGTATATGTATAGTCTGTGCTTGTGGCATGGCACGCTAAACCTGTAATCTTAACAAATAGCCCGGTATAAATTTACGAATTTCTATTCGCACTATGTTCGAATATTTGAAATAGTTGGCTTACTTCGGAGTATTGGCGATGAGTCTCGGATAAATGTTGCGGGAATAATTTCTTGTAGTCGGGGTGTTCATTATGAATGCACCCTTTGCAATATTTCATTTGAACGATACGATGACGATGGTGTCGCGTCGCGTTGTGCAGTCTAAAGTCACAATAATGGTGCGCCAGAAGAAAGATTTCTTTCATATAACTCCTATCATCGAGTTTAACATATCTTTGATTTACTTTCCACGGATCGTATAACGGTATACACTATACAGGGTGTTTCGCTTCGATAGTACTTCCTTTATATTCTTAGGTAGAACAAATCAAGTTACGTGCATGTATAATGTTTTGTCTATCATGATCGTTTCAGGGACAAAGATACACGCATATGAAATTTTTTCTCCAATAATCTGTCATTTTTGAAAATTTTCTACTTCTTATCTAAAAATACTAGAGACGTCCGGTATACGCCAAAGTGTAACGTACACGGTGTCGTATTTTCAGTAAAAAAATTGAAATAGTAGGTTCAGTGGTTTGTGAGATATTTTGAATAATGTAAGAAAAAATACTGAAATTTTACTTTTATATGTATCCAATTGGAAAATTTTTCTTGAAGCACTAAAAGACCTTCCGCCACTTGGCGTGATTATTATTCCTCCAAGTTGTATGAAAATTTAAAAAAAAAGAATCATCATGAAATTTTGTACTTGATATTTTTCAGAAAAAATTTTTTTTATGCAAAGAACCTAACTTACTGAAAAATTTTCTCAGTTTTGTGTATTTTCTCTGAATTAGTTTAATACCTCATAAAACAACTTTTTGGTGAAATTTATATGTTTAGCAAAGTTTTTTTTTAAGTGTAACAAAATTGTAACATGAATTTTTGCCTAAAATTTCTAAACAAATTGGAGAAAACATAATCATTCCAAAAGGCGGGGTGAACATTATTCGTTCAAGAAAAATTTTCTGATTGCGTACTTACAAGATCTTTTGCAGAAGAAATAACTATTACGGTGTATCAACCTTAGTCAGATGAGGGAGAGGAAATATCAACAAAATCTGTTTTGGAATCTTGGAAGACCATTACGACAGTTTTTGGTCATGTCAAGTATTTATTTTGATCTCCCTTTCCAACTAAAATAATTGCACAATCCTGCACAAACGAATGATACGGGGCTCCCATGTCTACAGCCCTCGAAAAGTAATCCTCAATATTTCGGGAAGGGAAGCAGCACAAAAGATGAGGTTTGCAGCACAATCCAGCAAAAACATAGCATATACGAATGGCGCCTATTTTAACTTCATTCGACAAAGTGGGAGGCTCCTGTGTCTACAGTCCTCCCCACCTCCCCCTCATAGTGATTTAAATCGCCTCAATTCGGTAAATGGGCTCAGTTTAGAGGCGGATTAGATGTATATGAATGGGGACGACGTTGGGTCAAAATTCAGTTGTGCTCAAATTTAGGTGAGGGTGGCCGAGGGTCCGAAACCACTAAAATTCAGGCGATTCAGTGTTGTATGATACATCCAATAATCAGGTTTTTAGGTCAACTGGAAGGGAAGATATAGGGGGCTACCTCCTTTTTGACCTTAAAAAAGTGTCGTCATTCTAAATTAAACTGGAATGTATAATTATTTAGTAAGGGTCTTAAATATCTTTTCAAGATTTTTGACTTTTCTACTTAATTTCAACCCCCCCCCCCCTTAACCATAAAAAAAGTTCTGTTTTGTAGGTTTTTCTTATTTTGTTAAGTTTGTTTCTCGCATGTATCTCCCTCTTCCCTCCCCATCCCTCTCAATTGAGTTTGGAAGTTTAAATTTTGTATGCAGATTTACTATGGGTTTTAGATGTGCCGTTTGGTGGTTTCGACTTTTTAGCTCCATTGGCCCTTTTCACCCCCCCCCCCCTCCCCCATCCGTTTGTATTTTTCAATTCATAAGATTATAATATTTCACGAAAATAAGGCTGTAAAAGTATCTCTGAGCGATGTTTTTTTTTTATCCATTTTCCCCTCGAAACATAAAAATGATTTGCTCAGCTCGAAACAGACTAAAATCGATCAAATTTGAAGAATAGGCTTCGATTGGCGTGGAGTGGGGATGACCTCAGGTCAAAATTTAGTTGTTCAAATCTGTGAAAGGATGCTGAGGGGCGAAAATTGGAAAAATTGTTCCTTTTTGAATCAATTGATAAGCAATTGAAAGTTGTATCACTTATCCAAAAATCTGCCTCCTAGGTCAATTAGGAGGGAGAGTATTGGGTTTTTTCTTTTTTTGGATCTCCCCTCCAAATTGAGCTAAGAAGTTAAAATTTTATATTTAGACTACAGATGTGCATTTAGGAGATTTCGACTTTTCAGACCCATCACGCCTCCTCACAGCCCAGAATTGTGGTTTTTTTGGTGAGTTTAATTATGTTTCGTGTTTATTCATCGTGTAACTCATCTCCAAATTGAACTACGAATTTGAAATTCGGTATATGCACTTAGTAGTGGTCTTAGATATGCCCCTTTCCCCTCACTCTTAACACTGATTAGGAAAAAGCCACAGGGTTTTTCAATTCTCATAAGTAATTATAATATTCTACGAAAATCAGGCTAAAAAGGCATCGCGATGTGATGATTTTTTCTTACTAGGACTACTACACCATGTCCGTCGGACATCTGTAGCATTTTTAGGTAAGAAATGGAAAATTTTAGAAAATAATCTCTGATTTTCAGAGGAAATAAAATTTCAAATCATTGTGTCTTTACCCCTGCTATAATTAGGGAAGGCAAAACATCGTACATACTTACAACTGAAGTTGCTCTACTTGTGGTATGAAGGAAATACTATCGAAGAGAAACACCCTGTATAAGATACGAGCTAGATGGTGGAGATTCATCTCCACACGCTTTCGAATGTATTTATCTATTTATCGTTAAACAATTATTCACTAAGAAAATGAAAACTGCAGTACGGAGTTCAGGGTATTTAAGAGTATAATTTGCTATAAGTAAGTAGCTAGGTACGTACTAGGTATACAGAGGTACATGATACAGAAATATAATAACGAAACAAATACTTGGGTGAATTCAAAAGGGTATAATCCAGCAGTTAAACTTGAGCCTATTTTAAATAAAGCTTTTATACTTTTCTGTACTGCTAGCTTTTAAATATATTTATATATTCGCGGAAACACGACACCGTTAGCTATTTAAAACTCTCATTATGTAAATTTGCTTGCCTACGATGGTACCTCTACCATCTACCTGCGACGACGTTGTCGAAAAATACTTACTTACCTCTCTTCCCTCTCATCTTTGCAAATGTGATGCAAAAAGTGTAAGGGAAAAAAATGATATTAAATTCAATATTATACTTGCTCGCTTATTTATATGTATACTTTTGTATTCGAATTTAGCTCCATTAGTTTTGATTTTTGTTATTAAATTAAGGAAGAACGTTTTGCCTATACGTTGAAATCTGAATTAAAACTCGCAATTTTACGGATTTTCCAAAAAAAAAAATAAATAAGGAATCAAGGCAAACATTTTAACATTGATTTTACGTATAAGATAAACATTGAAGTACCTGTGATAAAATTTCATTTTCTTACTTTTTTTCTTAAATTGAAGATGCTTTGATATAATATTTATCCTGTTAAATGTATATCTTTCTGTTTACAAATACAAAAAATAATATCAAATTTTGAGAAAAAAAAACAGTCAAGGTACATACATTTCATGGAATTTTTCAATTATGATACTGAACAAATAGTTTCATCAACATCCCCATTAAACAGATATGCTGACAGAAGTCACTCAAAAATTCTTTTTTTCTTTCTGAATTACGGATTCAATAGAGCTGAAAATTTTTAACGTACCAAAAACATGAAATTTTAACATCTCAGCTCAATTTACAGGCAAACTTGAAACCAGTAAAAACATTGATAAAAATGTATTTTTTGGAAACTTTAAAAAACCTGAAAAATGGTTTGAAAGTCGAAATGCTCAAAAGCCACCTCCTCAGTCGCTAATGAAAATTTTGAAAACCACCACGAATGTGGTATATTTTGAGGATTTTCCCATTAAAATTGACTTAAAATTGAACGAAATCGCCAAAAATAAGAAAGTACCCGAAAAGAAGAAGCGTAACGGTAATTTTATTAATCTGCTTTTATTTATTAGTTTCCGCTGAATATTTGAGAACATGAAAAATTAAACAAACCACTCCAATAAAAAGAGCAACTCCAAATTTGTCTTAATATTATTGTGATTTTCGAAATTTAATTGTTTTGCATCTATTCTCAAGTGCCAACCAGTTATGAGACCTCGAGAAAGAAGAATAAAAAATTGAAAATTGAAAATTCTCTTGAAATTTTCGTATCCTGCCGCATGAGTCATGTAATTCGAGGTGGGTATTAGTTTAGTTCTGTTGTACATCTAGAGGCAGGTTCAACGTATCCGCTCAAAGCTCAATTTTTCCCCCAGAAGTGGCGCTGTACAGGCATCTAAAAATTAAACTAATGAGCATTTCAGGATTTTGATGCAATCGCGAATCCAAGTGGCGGACATTATAGACAAAAATCTTGCCTGTAAGTTTTGTAATATACACATTTCGCCTATCTCCGCTGTTGAAGGGGCAGCCTTCGTATGAATATCACGAGCCCCTTCAAATAATCAAGATAGACAAATTTCGTATATTACCAAAATTGTTGTGAAATTTGCCTACTTCACGGTTCAGTATTTCAAACCACGATTTGGACACCTTTTTCGTTCTGAAAATTTTTCATCGCCCCAATTATTTCGCATGTAAAATTTTTAGAACAAAAAATTTGTCCGAATTGTGACTTTAAATAGTAGACAAATTTTGCAACATTTTTGATTATATACGAAATTTTTCCACCTTAATTATTCGAAGGAGCCCTATAAAATTCAAACGAATAATGCCCCTTTATTAACGGAAATAGGCAAAATGTATGTATGACAAAATTTGTAGGAAAAATTTTTCTCGACGAGGTCCAATACCTGGATTGATGATTGGATCGAAATTTCGAAATTATTCACCTGTTTTTAGATGCCTATGTTGCGTCATTTGTGAGTGAAAGTGGGGCTTCGAGCGGGTACGTTGAATTCGCCTCTGTGTGTGCAATAGATTCTCGATTTCCATGACTCCTATTGGCAGGAAGTGTCGATGCTCAACGATGTTCCATAGTACATGATTTTTTTTTTAATTTCAAAATAGGACTAATTTACCCATTTTAGCCCTAGGTATAACGTATATCCTTTCCATATCCTTATCAATTATCGTATTTTACTATACACATACGAACATGCAGGTTTTTACTTCTGAGGGAAGGCATATACCATATAGATGAGTATTTATGTTAAAGTACACCATTTTTGACATACCATATATAGAAATAAAGGTGAAAAATGTTAATGGACTATGGTACATACGAATCGATGAACTTAAAATACAATTTGTCTTAGAAACACGCAGCAGTAAGCTTTTTTCTCGTGCAAGCAGCCCATTTACTACGGTTGTAACGGTGATGTAAACCAAGAGAGCATGCAGAACTCGCTCTCTCACGAAGTTTACGAGAATATAAGAATATAAGAATATATCTCTCTACCTGTATAGTATACCTATACATAGCTACAGCAACGTGAAAAACATCGCAGCAAAAGCACAAAAAGAAAAACAACTTAGCCAGAAATGTATGTTAATAAAAAACATGCAACTTCGTTACGAATCTGTCGTTTTATTCTGTTACATCGTCTATGCGTATCTCTATATATACCTATATAGAAGCCGATAAAACGTGAAATAAGTCCTAAGCTCGTCTAGGCACTGGAAAGGCCTGCCTACTCGTACACCGTATAAAAAGACAATAGGTGTATATACTAAAAAGGGCAGGTCGCAAAAGGAGAGAAAAAAAAATGTATAAAAGCTCCGACGAAAAATGTTTATGTGTTCTATGTATCACCTAGAAATATCTAATCATTACTGTAAGTTAGTAGCTATAGGGAAATAGTAAGCTGTAGCGTGTAAGTAGCCAGCAAAGCCTTAAGCCATTACAACTGTATAGGTAGAAAATCTCTCTTAAATGGGATACCATAATTCAAGCCTTTCGTACGATTTGTTATCCAACCTTAACTCCATTTACGAGAAAAATTGTGCGAAAAATATTTCTCGATATATTAAATAGTTTTCGGTTATTGTATTCGAAAACGTGCGACCATCGTTTATTATCAATAACTGACCTATGTAGCTATATTATGGTCTGGACGGTTTGCTACGGTCTACGTATGTATGATTTTTTTTTTTTTTTTTTTAAATATTCGTTCGATAAAACTATTTTGATATTTTTACCAAAGATATGCGAAGGGTCGTGCACTTGTGTGGTATGTACTTGGGTTCACTTCAGCGTAAGTCGATCCCATTCAGAGAAGACATCGATAGATAAGAATGGCGAAATTATGCGTAATAAATTATCTTATTAGTTTAAAGGTGGTGGATGGGCTTCATTAAAAAAATTTCATAAACAAAATTTCAGATTTACATGTCGACAATTTTCAAGAAAGTAAACATTTTTAGGGTGATTTTTCGTGTTAAATGTATTTTAAATTAATAAAAAGCATCGCAGTGTGTTGCTTCATGAGCCTGATTTTCATGAAGTGAGGAGAATATTGAATAAGTGGTAAGGGTAAAAGTAGATATTAGAATGAATAGCTGAAACCACTTAAAGGCACATACCCCTACGAAATCCTACATATGCCAAATTTCAACCCTCTAGCACAAATTTGAAAGGAAGATAAAGAGTGCCACAAACTTGAAAAAAAAAGAAAAACCGACCAAAAAATCTACATTTTTGAAGCTAGGGGAGGGAGTGGGGGTTAAAGGGGCTAAAAAGTCGTAATCCCAGAAAGGCATATCTGGGGTCTGTAACAAATGTATATAACAAATTTCACTCGTCTACCTTCATTAGGAGGGGAGATATGGGTAGAACAAACGTTTTTAAGATAAAAAAGGCGAAGAATCCCTACATTAGGATTTTGTTTGCTGTATTCATGACGCTTTTCTAATTGTAATTGTTAAAAAACGAATTAGATTTCGTTGCACTACCTTCCTCCCCCCTCCTAATTCAGAGATGTGGTGAAACCCATACAAGAGGTTAGAGCATCGTTAGAGCAGTTAAGAACATGCATTCCTGACGTTAGAGCAGCCTACCTAACACCCTCTTTAAAAAAAGGCCTTTGGGAGGGGCTGTAGAAACGACAGCCCACCCCCTCCTAATTGAGGTACTGTGGCGAAAACCATACAAGAGAATAGAGCATCGTTACAGCCGTTGAGAGCATTTATTCCCGACGTTAGAGCAGTGCCCCTTCCGTCTCTCTACCTTTTTTTTTTTTTTAAACATCCGAATGGACTGTGGAAACGACAAGTGACTAATTCAAGAAAAGAGTAAAAATCATGCTACAAGATAAAACAGTGTTAAAACAGTTGAGAGCAGTTACCTCGAATGTTACAGCAGCCCCCCTCCCCTCGCTGTTTGAAAAAAAGTCTCGTGAGGGTGTGGAATGATACCTGAAGCGTAGAAAACAATTTTTAAACACACCTTTAGTAACATGCACACATTTTTAGTGTTCAAATAGGTAGTGTTTAAGCGGTAGTTTTCATGTAGATCAGCCCCCTCCCCCAATATTTAGGGGTAAGGCGGTCGAATTTGCCCTCGAAAGCGTTTTGAACGGTTCTGAGGCCAAAAGGTGTACTATATCGAGAAAAAATTTTCACAGACATTTTAGACCCCCATCACCCTTATTTCCAAAGATACAAGCCAAAACGTCTTTTTCAGTTGAATTTTTTTCCTCTTGGTACAATGAAGGTAGAAAATTGAAATTTTTGTTGTGACTTTATACCAATGAAAAGTATGAACAGGATTTTTTTCAATGATTTCTTTTTTTGTGTTTAAAAATTGGTTTGTACGATTCAGGTATCATTCTACTCCTTTGCGAGACTTTTTTTTTTGAATAGCGAGGAGAGGGGGCTGCTCTTAACTTTTCTAAGGATATTCTATCTCGTAGCATGGCTTTTACTCTCTTCCCTGAATTAGTGACCTATCGTTTCCACCGCCTTTAGATGTTTTTTTGAAGAAAAAAAGGGTGGAGGGGCGGAAGGGGTTGTGCTACTCTAATGTCGAGAATAAATGCTTTTAACTGCTCTAACGATGCTCTATCCTCTTGTATGGTTTTCGCCACCGTACCCCAATAAGGGAGAACTGTCGTTTTTACAGCCCCTCCAAAAGTCTTTTTCTAAAATGGTTGGAGGGGAGGCAACTCTAACGTCGGGAATCATGCTATTAACTGCTCTAACAACGCTCCATCCCCTTGTATGGTTTTCAGTCCATCTCTCAATAGGAGGGGGGAGAGGCAACGAAATCCATCTCAAAAAATGCAACAAAAACCACTATTCTAAGATTTTATGAGACTGGTTTGAGGATAAAATATCGAAAGTACCAAAAAAGCGCATATTTATGCTGGGTATGCGACGAGAGGATGTCAAGACTTGAAATTTCGATAAATCTGGTATCACCAAAAAAAAATGTACGATGAAGTACTCGCCTATCTTAAAAATTGAAGGGATAAATGAGTGTTTTGAAAAATTACGATTGAAATGAACCTTCAAGTGTGAGGATGGATGGTGGATGGAAAACTGAGCAAATTTTATAGCGTTCATTTTTTGACTACCTTCGAAATTGAAGGGGCAAACTTTAACAAGTTGATCAGAATAAAATCATTTAAAAAAAATATTGATGGATATGAGTAGTACATGAAAAAGTTGAACAAATTTTGTTCTTTTTATTTTTTACCTAACGTAAACATTGAAGGAGCCAAGCTATATCAAAATTATTTTAAAGTAGAAAAATGATTTTTAGAAAAAAAAGTTGCTTGTAGCCCTTTCAATTTTTGCATTTGGTGAAAATTGAAGAGAGCAAAATTTGTTCATCGTTTTATGTACCATCCATATCTATCATTAGTATTATTGAAACATTTCATTTTTATCAACTCGTTGAAGTAGTCCCTTCAATTTTGTAGTCAGTCAAAAAAAAAGCATAACAAAATTCTATCTACTATCCATTCCCCATGGTTGAAAATTCGTTCCGATCGTAATTCTTTGTAACACTCATTTATCACTTCAATTTTCAAGATGGGCATCATCTTCATTTGACTTGTTTTTTGCATGATACCAGGTTGAATTACTGAAACTTCAAGTTTAATCTTGCCGAATATTTTGTATATGCATCTACCTGTACTATATACACACATACAAAATTTTAGCTCCCTGAGTGGATGGTTGGTCCATTTGGGGTCCTGCTAGTGAAAATAATTTAATATTTAAAATCTAAAAAGTTGAAAAAAAAAAACAAGTTAATGGTTACTTAATTTGTCTAGGCAGGTGATTTTTAAATATGTTATGCAACTCTTGATTTCCTGTCTGTTGATTGACAAATAGGTCGGTTTTACGCCTCCCTCTCTGCTAGTTTTCAAAATTTTGATCAAATAGATTTTTGACCCAAGGTTTAATTCAATAATTGGTGCGATTTTTATTATGCATGAATTTTTGTCATTGTGGAAAAAATACATCAGACAAACGTTTCAAAAAGTGGTAAAAATCAACTTCTAGGAACAAAGTTGGGTCGCTTGATAGAGTATATCAGGTAGATTTTCCTCTAGAAAAACAGGCTAAAAATACATATGGATTGCTTTTGCATATTTCATTTGGTAAAGCAAACGATAACCAAAATAATATCCTATCTAAAATAATTATACTTTGTTTTTCATTTTTCAAAAAAAAAAATGTTATTTTCTAAAAATACTAAATTAATGAAAATTCTTTTTTTTTTATTGTAAAAAAATCTAGATAATGTAACTGGTACGTCCATCAATCGTATTACTGAATCGTTCAGCAATCAAGCGCTCTCCATGAGCAATATGAATTCGTGGAAAAAATCCATTTAAATAGCATGTCAATCTTTTATTCGTAGTTCAGTCATTTTGGCTTTATAGTCGTCCTTGACACTGAATAACATTGTGTAGGTAGGTACCTATCTATCTACCTACGTACCCACGTTTCTATAAATTAATAATTTATTGTTTCAAATGTACTTTTGTAGTTGTACGTACATAGCTACATACCATACACACGTGTTCATCTCAAATCACAAATTCATATCACGATGCGAATGCCACTCGATACCTATAACACGTTTCAAATTTAATCTAGTGTAATTAATGTCGTCGCATTCCATTTTACTCGTAGTAGATTTTTCGATAAATGTATCGCGAATGTTACGCGAGAGTCTTTTTAAAGGGGATTTGACACTATCGTTTATTCAATTTGTAAACATCCCTGGTTGGTAATTCAATATTATCTTGCAAGCTGGTAAGTTTTCTTTTCTTCTGATTGTTTTGAAATTTTGATTTAAAAATATTAAAGCTAGAGTTTGTGTGAAGAAATTTGGCGTTTGAGAATTTCTTCAAGTTTTTGGAAAACCAAAGTTTGAAAATTTGAATTAAATCGACTCTAGTGAGAAAATAATTCCAAATTCGTTCTCTGCGGGTCAAATTAATGTCATCTCTGAAAGATCATTAAGACCATTTTTGGCGATAACAGATATTTATTTTTATCTCTCCTCCTTCAGCGTAAAATCATTTCCTCGATTTTATACAGACCAAAACCATTCAAATTCGGCCAATATACTCAGATTGGCAACAGATTTGATATGTATAAGTGGGGATGACCTTGGGGTTAGAATTCAGTCATGTTAAAATTTAGGGAAGGGGTGTGGAGGGGACAAGATCGCAAGGAATTGTTCATTTTTCAGCCAATTGATGGAGAATTTGAAGCTGAAAATCATCAGTCTCTTGGATCAATTAAGGGTGGAGATATGGGGTTTTTCTCTTTTTTGACCTTGAGAAGAGACCATTTCTTAAATACCTCCTCTCCAAATTGTGCTACGAAGTTAAAATTTGGTATGTAGATTCTATAGGAGCCTTAACGTGTCTTTTAGAATTTTCAACTTGGCTTCGAAAAAGTAATTCGTCGTCCATTTTCTTTTCATTTTTTGGATTTATCCTTCCCATATCTCCCCTTCCAAAGTGAGGTAGGTGTTTGAAATTCGGTATGTGGATTTAGCAGGGTTCCTAAACGATCCTTTTGGGGCTTTCAGATATTCAGATTTTCTCGTGAGGTAACCAGCATAGACGGATTTAGGGAAGTGGGAAGGGGAGTTTAATTAGCCCCCTCCCCTCCCCCACTCCGAGAGTCATTTCACGTATGCTGAAATATAAACATTTTTTCAAGCTTTTGTTTTGTCACACATGTGACTTAGAGCCCCCTCCTCCTCCCCTCTTCAATCCCCAAATCTTAGAGACGGAAATAGATGGTAATCTTTAAAAGGGCTTTTTACCCCCCTCCCCATTTATTTTGTGAGTAAAGGGACGAAAATTTGCATAAAATCGAGTGTAAAATGTGCATTTCAGTATATTTTTGACCTCCTTAAATTACATTTCACCAATTTTAGTCGTGCAAAGTATCACTTATTAAATTTTCTTCAAAATATTTAGGGAGATTTAAGCCCTCCATAACTCCCTCTCTCATCTGCGCTCATTGCGCTCCCCTCCCAACGAAACCTCCAAACTCCGCTTATTGTAACAAGAGCATTTTTCCGAAGGAAGATTTGCTGAAATTTTTTGCAAAATTTTGAGGTTTAGTGGTCGGAAAATGAGCTTTTTGGCGTTCTTTTAAGTAAAGTTCCGAATAAAGTACAAGAAGCCCTGAGGTAGCTCATTTTTCAAAAAAACGCAGTAAAAAAGCTTTTCACCTTAATAATGGGTCCAAAAAAATTTTCCAGTCCAGAAAAGTGAATTCCAATTGAAATCACTCAAAGGTTTTACGTTACAGGGTAGCCAACCTCGTAATTCCGAGATTGTTGAAATTATTGTTATAATTAATAAAAAATCCCCGATTTTTACTAGAAACCGCGTTTTTTTTCTGAAAATGACCTCACTTTGATGATCCATAGTCCTCCCCCCTCCCCCCTTTTTGAGCTGAGGTCATGAAATTTTGTATGGTGAGTTTTCAACTCTCAAGTCAACCATCTACGTGAGTTCGATCAAAATTCGAGGTATGTTTTTTTTTTATCCACCCTAATCTACATAGCCATTCTGTACCCCACCCCCACCCCCACCCCACCCCCTCACAACGAACCCAGATAACTGAATTATTGTGACACCAAAGTAATTTCAAAATTTTGCGAGTCGTCTTTCAGATTGAAAAACATTCTGAAGAAAATTCGGTATTACCCCAATTGACAAGGCAATCTTTTCAGCAGTCCAGTTTCGATTAAAATGAAACTTAGCTAATTTGAAAAAGCATGTCGAAAACCCACCGGGAACCAAATTTTCTGCTGCTGAAGTTGATTTTTGGATTTTTGGATAATTTTTGAAAATTTATACCCACTATATAGTTGAAAAGTACATCGAAAATAAAATATTTCACAAAATATAATCTTTTAAAGTTATAATGACGAAAATTGGGTTACTATCTAATATTGACCACGCGAATCGATCCATATTATTTTCTAGACGTTTTGGAGGCTCCAAAGAAAAATTTTCTTCTCCAGTATTTTGAAAAATTGAAAAATTGAATTGCTTGAGGGCTGTTCTGGAGCATTTTGAAAATCCTGGAGAAATAAATTTTTTATTGGAAGCTCCATAACCTTTAGAAAATTTGATGCATGTAGCCACCAAGTTTTTTTTTTTTTTTTATAAATCTCTCAACCGAGTAAATTTTTCAAAATCCGGGAGGAAAAAAAATTTGTTCGGAGCCTTTAGCACGTCTGGAAAATAAGATAGATAGATTCGCGTGGTCAGTGTTAAGTAGTAACCCATGCGAAATATTTTATTTTCGATGTATTTTTCCACTGTATAGTGAGTACAAATTTTCAAAAATTTGCCAAAAATCCAAAAATTAACTTCAGCAGCTAAAAATTTGGTACCCGATGGGTTTTTCGACGTGCTCTTTCAAACTAGCCAAGTTTCGTTCAAATCGAAACCGTACAATTGAGAAGGTACCCTCGTGAGTCGAACCCTTTCTACTTGCTTCCAGTCCTGCAAGTTTCCATAACTTGAATACTCTGCCTATGCGTTACGAAATTCAAAAGATTTATTCAGTACAAAGAATATAAATGAGAACCGCCATCGCCATCTTCGAAGACCACCACTGCAATACTGGAAACGCCGACTAATCTATAACCATAATCCATTATAATATTCGTATCGATCCGGTCGCGGTCGTACACACTACCACTTTTAGGGTAATGCTCAACCATAGGAGTATGATTTGTGTAAACACTCGGCTAATTCGAGCTCGTTATAATTGAAAAATTACCATCGATCAAGGTCTCGATGCACACGTTACACAGTTATTGTTATCGAGTGTAAAAATCAACATGTTCAGCTCGCAGCTGCTACCATTTTGTGCTTCGAATTCCAGCGAGACCGGCGATTACACCATCTCCATTTGTCAGCCATCAACTTTACAACGATTAAGAACACGTACCCAGTAAGTAAGAAGTAGGCGCGAGCCAATCTGGTAAATTGAATCGCGCCAGCGAAACTCCCCACGGTTTCCCCCTCATTTACTACCTCTTCGCGTGGTCATTGGTACGGGCGACTGATTTGTGACGATGTCGATGTCGATGTCGGTCGCCTATCATAATGGTTAAACAATTCGGTAACGTGGCGGTATTATCATAGGATGTGAATGCGAATATAACAAGTGTTGTGTCTGTGTGGTGATATGACAGTGGTGAGAAAAAAAACATTACGCGCGAGAACGAGATAGTCATAAAAAAAAAAAAAAAATAGACACGTGACGAATCAACGTGACAATCATCGTGTATTTTCCGCGTGTACTAAATGTCACATGTGTTTATGTGTGTGCGAGTGTACTCTTGTGTGCTGCGATATGAGCGAAGAAGGAAGACCGTGTAGAATAAACGACAGCGATTATTATTTCCTCGAGGGGACATTATTCAACGCGATATACGGAGGGTTGGTTATTCTATGCCAGCTCATCGGTCAACGGTTTTTTTTTGGATAAAATGCTGGTTTAATGTGAATTACAATAACATGTCGAATAGACATCAAATTCCTAGATATAGGTATTCCCTTTTGTAGTAGATACCTATAAAGGAAATAATATCAAAAAAAAAAAAAAGATAAGCATAATAGAGCCAAAGAAATATATCCAAGAAATGGGTCATCAACCCAATAGGTAAAGAAGGTACATAGTACGTATCTATAGTTATACCTCAAATGAAAAATAAGCAACAAAAATATATAGTAAAAAGGATGATCGAGCTTTTCTTATTTTGTCTTCTTTTTCTTTTTGCTGTCTCGATGTATGTTCGCTATGTTGCCAGCCAGTTGTATACTTACTCACCCTATAGCAAAAAAAAAAAGAAAAAAGAACAACCATTAGGATTTCAATAGAACGCTTTTCCTAATATCTTGTTTATGTGTACGAGGTTGGAAAAATATAGAATAATTCGAATATAAGTTATATGTACCTACTGTTGGTAGGTAGGTAGGTAGGTAGGTAGGTAGGTACTATTCTATACAGAAGCGATGTTTGATAAGACGCGAATATACCGAGATGATGGATGGAAACTTCTATTCGTACTAATCATGATTGATGCAGATACCATTTATGTGTAGGTACGTGTGTCTGTGTATGTGTTCGAGAAGCATATCTAGTCTTACTATTCTATATACTACATGTATATATAGTAAATTTATCCTAGAGATTGGTGTTGCTTAGATTTATCCGCTTAGCTGCTTGTACGCTTCATTGCTGCGTACACCTTTTAAACAATACAGAGAAAAACGTTTCGTTACATCAAAAATGGTCTTGTTTTTTCAAACCTGACTCGTTGAATAGCGCAGCATCTTTCGTTGTTTGCATTCAAAGGTTTACGCGAACAAAGGTACCTACCTACCTACCTACTTTATAGCACTGTGCTAACTAAGAGCGTTTCTACAATTGCTGCTGCTTTCTTTCCTTCTGCTGCTAAATACGCTTTTATACCGATATTAAAATCTAAAAAGGTGTATAGAGCTTGGGTTTTTTTTTTTTTTTTGTGAGATCTTTGATGGATTAGCTGCTTTGTTGGTGTAAATTTCCAAATGACAAAACGACCCAGTCTCGATGTGTTTTAGTATAATGATGAAAGCTCCGGCGCAGTTTTATTAATAAATGTTTTACTCGACTAATTGACCTGAATACGAGCCATTGTCGAGTGGAATTTTCTCTTTTGCGAAGTTTCTGCGGTGGTATTTGTCTATTTCCACCCTACACTTTAAAAACTGGTATTCTTATACTTTTGCAATTCTTCAATACAGAAAGCAATCTGTACGTTGCGAAGACTCTCCCAAGTATCAGATTTACCTTAAATGGTATATTTAAATGGGTATATCATCTTTTCAATGTGAAGCACGTGCATTATATGCCCTCGCGTATGCCTTTAATTTCTATATTTAGCTCTTTGTTATGGATACGAACGCCACCACGTGATGTGTCTTTCTTAAATCATTTACCTAACTAATTATGAGTGCAGGATTTCGAATAATGAGCCTACTTGTTTTCCTGAAGATATCTTCAAATTTTAGTCAATTTAATTATAAGACTGGTCATATTAACATTGAAAGAATCGTCAATAGTGTGACGTCATCATTGGACAAATTTTTATGGCATGGAATGAAATCAGTGAACTTTTTTTTAAAAAGAATTGATTTTATGATTTTAAGTTGAAATATTTAGAAAATTAGAGATGTGACATCAGTGGACTTATTTTTTGAAGAATTGATTTTGCAATTTCAAGTTGAAATGTTGAGGAGAACTAGAGATGTTATTAGTGGACCGTGAACAGTGTCATGTCATCAGTGAATAGATTTTTGTGACCTGGAAAGACATCAGTGGACTTATGATGGATTGGTTTTATGATTTTAAGTTGAAATATTTGAAAATTGAAGATATGACATCAGTGGACTTATTTTTTGAAGGATTGATTTTGTAATTTTAAGTTGAAATGTCGAGGAAAATTAGAGATGTTATTAGTGGACTGTGAACAGTGTCATATCATCAGTGAACAGATTTTTGTGACCTGGAAAGACATCAGTGGACTTATGAAGAATTGATTTTATGATTTCAATTGGAATGTTTGAAAATTGAAGATATGACATCAGTGGACTTATTTTTTGAAGGATTGATTTTGTAATTTTAAGTTGAAATGTCGAGGAAAATTAGAGATGTTATTAGTGGACTGTGAACAGTGTCATATCATCAGTGAACAGATTTTTGTGACCTGGAAAGACATCAGTGGACTTATGATGGATTGGTTTTATGATTTTAAGTTGAAATATTTGAAAATTGAAGATATGACATCAGTGGACTTATTTTTTGAAGGATTGATTTTGTAATTTTAAGTTGAAATGTTGAAGAAAATTAGAGATGTTATTAATGGACTGTGAACTGTGTGATTTTTATGACCTGGAAATGTATCAGTGGACTTGACTTATATTATGATGGATTGGTTTTATGATTTCATGTCGAAATGTTGAAAAAAATTAAAGATATGACATCAGTGGACTTGTTTTTTGAAGGATTGATTTTGTGACTTCGAATTGAAGTGATGAGGAAAATGAGAGATGTTATTAGTGGACCGTGAACAGTATGATGTCATCGGTGGACAGATTTTTATGACGTGGAAAAACATTAGTGGACTTATTTTATGAAAAATTGGTTTTATGATTTCAAGTTGAAATGTTGAGGAAAATTAAAAACGTTTAAAGTTAACCCATAAACAGTTGACCTTAACTCTGGATTGACTTCATGATTTCAGGTTGAAATATTGAGGAAAATTAAAGAAAGTGGACCCGTCAACAGTTGACCTTGACCGCGGATTGATTTTATAATTTTGATTGGAAATTTCGCCCAACAGTTGAGCTTGACCCTGAACTGATTTTTAAGATTTTAAATCGAAATGTCGAGAAGAATTTGTTGACCCTTACTCGGCTTGATTTTATGATTTCAAGGTGAAATGTTGGGAAAAATTACCAAGTGACTAGTAATAAATAAAAAAAAAAGAAGAAAAAGTTATACCAATTACATTTAAAATATCGAAACTTACGATCTTTCGATGTTTACTCTTTGCGTGCGAAGAGTTCTAAGTATTTCTTTTGATCGTACAATAGAATGAATGCAAAACCTGGAGAGGGGACAGGGGCATGCTCAGCAATTTGGAGGCCTCGTGTCAACTCGCATAAGTGGGCTTTTTTAGTGTGCAGACCAACTACCAAAAAGTGCTCTAGAAGTTGATTTTACTGTTTTTTTTTCTGGGGACAAAAAAATTGCTATCAAAATGTCAGTACTAGTTTCACATTTTCAAAAATGAAAAAAAATCTTCATCCTGTTCATGGAGTAGGGGGGGGGGTGAAAAAAGGCCAATTTTTAACCTATGCAGGAGACAAAAAATTCGACTGGGGTTCAATAGGGTAGTGTCTTATGACGCTAAAAAGTAATTTTTTTCCACTGAGCACCTGCGCAGTAGACATTTATGGCCCTTCAAATGCAATTTTTGGCAAATTTTTGTATTTTTATGGCCATAGCTTTTCAAATATGAATGGAAGACATTTCGTTTCATCATATTCTGTTGCACCCAATCTTTATACATCCAAAACTGCGAAGTTGATCGAGTTTCAGCTGCACAATTTGTGGTAGTTAAATTTTGAAGTTGCCTAATGGTGTACGGAACTCATTCAAACGTTCACAGATTGCTCCTTTGCAGAGTGTACCAGACTGGCATGGAATCGAAAACGATGACGTAACTTTGCGTACAAAGTCGCAAATCGTGGTCACAATGGCTCTTCTGGAAGCGACTAGAGTCAATGATGACGACACGCTACGAATAGACTCAGAACGTACGAAAGCGTACCCAAAGAACCACATTTTCGGTGCTTTAAGCCCCTCTTGCCGCACACTCTGTATATCAACAGTCTAATCGATTTAGTTCGTCCAACTCATAATTCTTTGCAATGAGGAATGGCTTTTATTGGGAGAAGGGGAGTTGATAGGTTATGGTTCTATGCATAATATAAATAATTATCACTTTTATTTAGCTGAGTGAATAATGGTTTCTCCCTTTGGGGCCATTTTATCCAAACTCAAAAATTTTGTGACACCCCATTTACAAGTAGTATGTGTATCGCATGAGTTTTATAAAATATAAACTGCTTTTTTTATCATGATAAATGCAATTGACCACGTTTTTTTTGTAAACAATTTGTCTAATGAAATTATCTCCTAAAATCAAACTAAACTTTTTAAATGCTAGATGTATCTTTTTTCACATCCTATGAGGGGAGGGGGAATTAAAACAAATAAATAATAGAAACAAGAAAAAAAAAGTACAAAATACATGTACAATAAGTATATTATACAGAAAAATCGTTATACGGAAATATCGAAGAAGCCCAAGAAAATGAAATAGGAGCGGATATAGAAATCGAGCTACGAGCTTTAGGACTGTGCGAAAAAAAAATTCAAGTCGCCATAAATATAGGTCAACTGCCCGCATAAGCTACGACATAATAAAAGGATCAAACATTCTCTTGAGTGGAAAAAAAGAGCAAATCCACCATTCGAAAGCCTCGCAAGGTTGAAGTCTTTTTAGCAGTCTTCCAAAATCACATATAAGCTTTGATAAAACATAAAAAATCTTTGTAACGTAGTTTTTTTTTGCAACAGAAGAAAAAACACGTCGATCATTTCATTCCTCTCTGCTACTCGCTTTCGTACACTTTCATCTTTCGTAATAATCAAATAAACGTAGACGTTTCTACTAAAAATGACGTAAATTCCACTTTCGCTATAAATTTCCATTTTTTTTTTGTTCTCATTTCATGGATGTAGGCTAACGCTGCTACCTTCAGCAGGGTAATTTCTCTCAGCCGCGTAGGTGTATTTTGATTTTCTCGACGTATGAATCAGACACTAAATAAATCCTGACGTTTTCATAAAACAAGAGATACAATTCTATATCCTTAGGCGTAATATTTGTGCATGTATGAATTTCATCGTGTGTTTGATCTAATAGAAATATTCTCAACGCGTGCTGATTAAAGAGCTGGTATGCGAGTATGTATTCAATTCGTGATTGTTTTGTCGTATCATTATTGTGGTTGGTTTTTTTTTTTGGTACACTGGTGTGGTAGTGTAGATATGCTTTACATTGGAAAATCTTGTTCATTATTGTAGGCTGTAGGTAATTTGGTAGATGGTGAAGGTACATATTTTATGACTGGGATACTTACATTGCAATTACCAAATTTATGTGTATCTATGTAAATGGGTATACATTATGTAAAAATACATGATGTACAAACCAACAATGCTGAAAAATTTGTTATTATTTTGCTTTTTTTTTTTAAAATGAGAAATGTCATACATGATTTTTTTCTTAATTGCAAGTATTATGCAAATGTAATATCTGTAATGTTGCCATTCGATAATTTATCTATGCCTTTCATGAGCTATACAGGGTGTTTTAGGGTTGAAAAGAGGGATTTCAGCATACAATGAGGCAACACATACCCACTGAATGTGTGTATTTTGCCTAATCTCTGAGCCGCAAGTGCTGATCTACATAGATTTAAGCAATTTTTTTCCAATTTCGCATAACTTTTTCAAAATAGTACAGCTCCTCAAGAACCAAAATCTATTGATATGTGAAATGGTAAGAGAGGGCGATTAGAGAAGTGTGCTAATACAAGAGCAAAGTAAAAATTGATTGTCATAACCAGAGCTGTGAAACCTAAACAATTTTGGTTCTTGGTCCAGTTTCAAGGGGTTGGTTCTAAATTCAACCACGCTTTGACTCTTTTTATCATTTTCTTCAATTTTGGTTCCAACTCCTGTTATGACTCAGTTGTGATTCTTGCAGGAAAATTCTATAGGAAAATCAAAATTGATGCCCATTGGTTCTGCTTCCTGTTTTAAAGGTTTGATTCTGATTACAGTCTGACTTTGGTTACCTTATTTATTTATTCCAATTTTGGTTTCAAAGCTTTAGTTTAAACTACAGTTTTGGTTTAATTTTCAGCCTCGTATAAAAATTTTATGGAAATGTGTGAATAGATGCCCATAACCAGAGTACGTCTGGTTACTATATTAAGGGGTTAATTCTGGTTTCAGTCTGACTTTGGTTTCTTTTTTCATTTATTCCAATTTCGGTTCAGTTTTAATTTTTGCATACAAATTATATGAAAATGTCAAAACTGATTCCCGTAACCAGAGACATAGAACAAAAAAAATTTTGGTTCTGATTCCTGTTTTAAGGGTTTGATTCTGGTTTTAGTCTGATTTTGGTTTTTTCTTTCATTTATTCCAATTTCGGTTCCAAAGTTTTAGTTTCAACTCCAGTTTTGGTTCAGTTTACATTCTCGCGTGAAAATCTTATGGAAATGTCAAAATTGATGCCCATAACCAGATTCGTGGAACCAAAATAATTTTGGTTCTGGTTACTATTTTAATGGTTTGATTCTATTTATGGTCTGACTTTGGTTTCATCTTTCATTTATTAAGGTTTTGGTTCCAAAGCTCTAGGTCCAACTCCAGTTTTGGTTTAGTTTTAATTCTTGCATAAAATAGATTCCCATAGCTGGAGTTGTGACACAAAAACAATTTTGGTTCTGGTTTCTGTTTTAGGTGTTCAATTCTGGTTTCAGTCTGACTTCGGTTTCTCTTTTCATTTATTTCAATTTCGGTTCAGTTTTAACTCTTGCATAAAAATTTTGTGAAAATGTCAAAATTGATTCCCATAACCAGCGTTATAGAACCAAAATTTTGGTTCTGGTTACTGTTTTTAAGGTTTTATTATAGTTTCAGTCTGAGTTTGGTTCCTTTTTTTATTTATTCCAGTTTTGATTCCAATGCTTTGATTCCAACTGTAGTTTTGGTTCAGTTTTCAATCTCCCATAAAAGTTTTATAGAAATGTCAAAAGTAATTCCTATAACCGGAGTTAAGGAACCAAAACAATTTTAGTTCTGGTTAATGTTTCAAGAATTTGATTCTGGTTTCAGTTTGACTTTAGTTCTGTTTTACATCTATTCTGGTTTTGATTCCAAAGCTCTGATTCCAACTCCAACTTTGGTTCTGACTCCTATTTTGGTTCAGTTCTGATTCTTGCATACAAATATTTCAGAAAGGTTAAAATTGATGCCTGTAAACAGAGCTGTGGAACCAATAATATTTAGGTTCTGGTTTCAGTTTTAAAAGTTGGATTCTGATTTCAGTCTGACTTCGGTTTCTTTTTTCATTCATTATGGTTTTAGTTACCAAACTTTCTGTTTTTGGTCTGTTTCTGATTACATTATTTTTAGTTTTTTGGTTCTAGTTCTCATTTATGATCGGTTTCAAGCAGTTTCTGGTTTCAGTTTCAGTTCAGGTTCACGTTTCACAGCCCTACTTGTAATGAAAAAATTAAAAATCTGAATTTTTATTGTTTCAGTTAAAATAGAATTAAGAAATTTCTTCAACTTTATCAGTTATGAAATGCATCTTTTGAAAAGTTTTCTGATTTGTTTACCTCACACTGATTCTATGAGATTATTCAAAAATAGAACCGGGTTCAATGAATTACACTCCCTTTATTACGTAACTCTTCAGCCTTTTTCCCTTCCTTTTCCCCCTTTCTACGTAGGCTGCTACAGAAACATACTCAAGTTACATGTTTATATTCAGATTAACCTGTGACACACATCAAGGGTGAAATAACACCAGGTGGGGTGAGGGGGATATAGCACAAGGACAAACCTATTGTTGACGAAATCATCTTACCTTACTTTCATTACGTTGGTCATCGTGAAAGAAGTACTTAAGTAAAATTTTTGAAAAGGTGAAGGACTAGTTGCAGTTGCTGTTTCATTTAGAGCGGAGGGAGGGGAGGGGAAAGTCAGTCAAAACGACTCCGAGTTAATTTTAATAAGCGAATTACGCGAATGCGGCTCCGCTTATAAACGCGTTTTATTTTATTAAATCGCAAACAAACGGCGACGCGTTCAGTGCGCATTTTCGAGCGTTTGAAAATTATTAATGGTTTTGGGCGCGCTAAACGTCAAAGCAAATTAGCAGTCGTATTTAAAAACACGGTTCATATAGAGAAACAAACACCAGCAGGCGCCTTCTTTGCATATTAACTTAGCGCTCCAATTAGACCGAAATAAATAACTTGTTTAATAGACGACGGCGTGTACTGTAGTACATGTGCTCTTTCTGTCTTTGTCTTTTGACTGTACGAGCTGAAATACGAATAGGGGTGAAAATAGCGACTGAAAATTATTTCAGCACCACCATTACCACTCCTCGGCCAGCTCTGCAGTTCTAGACACGCTGAGGCAATCTCGTCGTGCTATACTCATATCGAGTAGAAGGTAGTTTCGATCTTTTAATTGCTTGATTTATCGATACACTAAGAAGAAAAATCCTTCGTCAAGTTGGGTAGTGTTTGAAAAAAAGCACAGATACACGTTGCACTACGCTGCACATGTACACGAATCGCGTGCAATTTGCGAGAAAAAACAAAAAACCCCCGAACCCAGGTGGACATTCGAAATAAAGATGTAATGCACGTCATAATGAAAAAATATGGCAATACGCGACACATGGGAATATACGTGTGTACGAATTCGTCTCCCCCTTTCTCTTTCGTCCATATGGGCGATGCCACTCAGCCTTTGTGACGACACGTTACGATAGTAGTTGTGTATGGTGCACACTATGATGCACGATGTACGTGTTGTTTTCCCATGCGTTATGACGACGACGCACCCTGTTCCGGCAACTGTCTTAAATATTATAATAGGTCATTTCATCCCTCAATTGCGAGCTTTTATCCTATCCTCGGTCGCGTCCGTTTATTTATTCGAGTATTTCAAAGAGCAGACGAGACGTATAATATGACAGCCGCGAGGTGGTACTCTCGTATACATATACTGCGTTTTAAATGTACATATGTAGATTACGATGAGATGTAAACAAAGTGGGTTTAAAAAAAAAGACCATCGTTTTATCAAACATTGGCTCGCGATTTAAACTGACAGCCGTGATGCAGTTTAACTTGAAATCCTTCGTGCAGTATTGGGATTTCCAGCGCAGATTATACAGTGTGTTGTAGTTTCCGATAAAGGGGCCATCACTGTGATGCATCAGCACTAGCAGGATGTGTTTTTATTTTCACTTAGGATGAGATGACGTTTTATCTATGGCGAAGATTTAATAATACCACACGTACGAGCATTTTCGTTTGCAACCCTCTTTGTAAGGCAACAATTTTTTGAGGTGAGTTGTGATGGTGTGGCAGAGTTTTCAATTCTGATTAGAAGCACTCTGATCTTACTTAACTTGTAGTGGTGAGTTTTCTCAGTATTTGGTAGATATTCGTTCGTGCTTCAAAATTTGTGGAAAGGGTGTTATATTAATTCGATTTACTGAGAAGAGTAGACTACAATTTTAGTTCCAGTTTTTGTTTCGATAGTTTTGTTTTAGTTTTTGATTTCGAATCGAATTGAGCGGTTTCTAATTTCGGTTCTAGGTCGGATTTCACAGCTCATAACATGAAATCAAATACGAAAGTTGGGAAACGAAAAAGTCGACGAATATACAAAATCTGCCGAAAACCCTACTCCACTACACCTTGTAAATCCCGATGATACCAAAAACATCCTCCAAAACATTCAACAATCGAACTGGAAAAATCTATGGAATTCCAAAACAAATAACAAGCTCCTCCTCCACGAAGGAAAACCGTCCTCCCGTGGAAAAAACTTTCACTCCTAAATCGTTCAGAAGAAATAATCATCACTCGCCTTGGAATCGGTCATACTAAACTCACCCATAGCCACTTATGTCTCAAAACCTCCGAGCCAATATGCCAGTTTTGCAACTCTGAGCCCACCTCAACCCAACACCTTCTCTT
>FIZR01025548.1:0-46560 GCA_900060175.1 Ferrisia virgata | reverse complement strand
TCAGATAGCAATAATAATCGCCTTGTAATCCTAATGTAACATTCGAAACAGTCAATGATTGTTTATCATCGGAGAGTATAATATCATCAGGAATGGGTCTATTGTACGCCTCGGTGGATAACAATTTTCCAGCTACAAAATTGAAAATTCCGTAATATTGGTATCCAGTTTCAGTTAACAATATCATCCAATTAATTAAATCCAATTCTCCTGCGGAAAACAAAGTCGATTATTTGAATACTTTATGGTATAAATATCACCACTTCGAATCCTACAAACACATTTAAAAATCGCACTTACGATCTCTCGGATCTTCCAGCGGACAAGGAAATGTGACGTTTTCGCCTTGATTTGCCAAAATTTCGTGATTCTTTGCATGAGCTAAATAATAAACGAAAGAATTACAATGATTCGGATACAAATATTTTCAAAAATGAGAAGGTAAGTAAATTCAATTTACACGTATGTATTTTTAGATGAAAAATTGTACTTACTTTCATGCGTAATATTATAAATATATTTTTCACCGGTAGACCAACGACAAGTATAAATTCCAAATTGAAATTTATCCAACAGCAAAATGACCAACGAAGTATTTTTAATTTCGTAATAATTATTATACGGAGCTGCGAATTTTTCCCCATTTAAATATAACATATACGTTGCTCTAAATCCACGGCTAAAATCCCATTCGTACCAGGTATTTTCTGAAATATATTTAGGTATGTATATGACGAACTCGGATAATGTAGGATTAATAAAAGGCTAGTTTTTCACATACCATCGTTGTTGTTAGCGGATTTGGGGCAAGGCAGTACTAATCCTCTAGTTGCAAAATCAACAATGAGGTCTTTCTTTTTCACAAGCGATAGATCTTCATCTAAGTAGACCCAATAAAACACTCAATTAGAGTTTTTTAATATCATATTCTGTTTTGCATACAAAAATATACTAGATAAAAATAAATATTTACAACTCAGATTTCGATTATTTTCACCAAAAAAATTCACTTTGAATGGGGAAGGTATTTTAAAAAAATTGAGCCTCCCATTTCAAAGGGTTTGGGAAGAGGGTATCGCGTTTTGAAAAAAAAATACTGCTTTTATCGGTAGAAGGGCATCCATCGATTCATGAAACTTGGTGCGATTCAAGCTTCTATATTTACCTTAATAAATTCACTTACTGGCACTTGGCAGCCCGAATAGATTTTGGATATCGTTTGTAGGAAAGTAAGTTACAAGGGATAGTAAACCGGAAAAAAATGAATTCCCTCCCCACAAAATTAAAATTATATTTTGTTACTGAATTAAAAATGTTTGTTCTTCTACCATTTAACAACATTACCAAAAAGTGCTTCAAATATAATTTCAATTTTCTGTTCATTCTAGAATTAGAATTGTTCAGAAATATTCATTAGCAATAAATGGAGTAGCCGAAATTTCCCCAAATAGGAGTCCAATTTTTCTCAGGAGGGCGAGTGTGACATGGCATTTCTTCAAGGATTTATGTTAACAGATAAGAATTTTCTCCAAATTTTAATTTCTTGAAGTTTTCACTTAAATTCTATAAATAAGTTAAAGAGGGTTCCAGGCAGGCCTGTAGCCAACCTTAATCAGAAGAGGATGCTAGGTAAACACTAGGGTGTTTCAATTTTAGCTTTTTTTTTGCAAAGTTTGAAGGGGATATGAATAAAAAGTCGCAAAATGACGTCAAATGAACGTGGTAAAAATTTGAGGTCTCTAACTTGACCCTTACCCATCAATTTTATTTTAATAGATACCTACTGAGCCCACTTACTGTTCGTCACAAATGAAACCATCGCTTTGCACTGGGCACAGTGTTTCGCGCACGTTATTACAGCATTACATTAAACTCACACTAATTCCTGTTTTCCTGTTCGCGTCAACAGTATTGGTAATGAAAAGTAGGGGAAATCAACTCAGAATGTATGCGCAGTGCACAGGTTCCTACTTTGAATACAGCTTACAGATACATTTCAACAGGTGAAGGAAGATGCCAAGGCATGTGAGTCTACTCCAAAAGTCGGAGTCAAGACGGCTTCTTTTGACTCCAAATCCTCAGTTACTCTGGAGTCAAACTGGAGTCAAAAGTCAAGGTCACAGATTGACTCTGAAGTTAAAGTGAAGTCTGAGTAAAAATCTGAAGTTGATTAGGGATCAATGCGGAGTCGGAGTCAAATTTGATTGCAATTAGTGAGGTTTTTTTTGGCTTTTGCTCGTCATTAAAATGACGATTTCCGACTTCTGATTTATGAAAGCCAATCAGTCCCAACGTCAATCTTAATACACACCAACACGAACTACAATTTAACAAGTCTAAAAAAGAGATTTTTCACTCGATTTATTTTCGTCAAAACGCGTGAGTCCTTCTGGAAGTCAGAAGTAAAAACAACTTCTTTTTGATTCCAAATCCTCAATTACTACAGAGTCAGGAGTCAAGGTTACAGATTGACTCTAGAGTCATAGTAGAGTCGGAGTCAAGATCTGAAGTTGACTTCAGAGTCAGTGTCTGGCGTTGACTCCAGAGTTGATCAGTAATTGGAGCCAATATGACAGCTTCACTCCGAAGTTAAGTAGGATTCGGAGTCACTGGTAACAGTTTGACTTTTGAGTCAAGCTAGAGTCAACAGTCAACTTTCCATGTCAAATCCTAAGATACTGTCCGAAAGGTTACCCCGTCAGAGCGGAATTCAGGTGTCGTAAATATGGAGGGCACTCCGCACAAAGCACAGGTCTACCCATGCAGCGTTTCCAATATATACGTCGACAAATTTTTGGCTGACTTACATGCCTTGGAAGATACAAAACTCAAATGCTGTGTACTTTTCACGCATGATATTTCAAATTTCATGGATAGTTGAGCTTTTTGGACACATTTTAACCATCTCAAAGAGAACAGAATATCTTTTACTTTGAAAACACTCTCAGCAACTTTCTCGAAGGGTAGCTATGGTCAAGAATGGTGATTTGGTTATGTCCTAAGATTTTGAAAATAATTACCATGGAACATTGTTGGGAGTACCCCAAAAAATTTTTAAACACAAGAGCCAACCCCTCCCCTGGCTCACTCACTTTCACCACCAAAGTGAAAAAACGTCTCTTCTTATTTAAAAATTGTCATGAAGGTGTCTCTAAGCTAGAAAATTGAAACTAACCATAATGTGTAGGGACAGAAAGGGGTTATATTCCAGAATTATAAATATCCGAACCATATTTTTTTCGATGAACTTTATTGTAAGTACATATAAGTACGTACCTGCCATTTTTACATGGTACGTATAATTCATCCCACTGCTCAAACGACACTCATACTTTCCTTGGAAATCGAACGAAAACTTTTTTATTATTAGTGAACGTCCATCATCTTGAGAAATTTTCAGTTTATCACTGTTTCTGTTCGTTACATCGTGTTCGTTAATGTACAAATATTCAACATCATTGAGAATCCAGACAAAATAAGATCCATCTGAAAAATATTTCGGTAAAAAATCCATTGGATAATTTTTAGTCGTGTTGTTATAGGCTTATTGGATCTTATAAAAATACGAGATATTTTTTTTAAATCACAAAAATTGAATTTAGCCTAATTTTAACATACTTTCAGCGTCACTCCTAGGACAAGGTAAAACAATTTTTTCTACTGGGTAAGCAACGATGGTTCTATTGATAGGATTTTCTGCGATAAAAAAGTAATTCATTTAGCACTGCTTGATTTTTCTTATGGATGTGGCGTGGAATAAAGAAAAGACCTTGGGGCCAATCAATCAATCTTTACTTTATCATAAATTATTACCTAGAAATTGAAAAATGGAATTTCTCTTGTAAAAGTGATTTTGACCACTAAAGACTTTTCTTTATTCCAAAACACATTATGAATGTATAAAAGTGGTTCAGATTAATTACTTCGCTCTTCAACGATATGAATATAGGTAAATTGCTTATCCGAAAAACACGTATATGTCCCACTCAAAGAAGAGGAAAAATTTGCAATAATTAAAGATCGTTCGTCAGAGCTTATTCTTAAATTATCAATTCTGCTACTCATGACTGGATGACCATTTATGAACAATAGTTCTTCGTTATTTCGCATCCATACAAAGTTTGAATTATCTATAAATGAACGATTTTTCTACAAATATCAAATCGATAAATACAAGTATACCTATGAATATGGTGAAGTGGACACAAGCACAATATTTAATCCAGTCTATTAAAAAGCAAGTTTGTTGCGCTTTTTAAAAGCCATTCATTACAATGAATTAGCACAGCTAATTTGAAACCACCGAAACGAATGTTGCGATATTCAAGTTAGTATACTTTCCAAGAATTTAATTCACCTTTTTTTTTTTTACCACAGCCACATACTTGCTGAGTTTGGATAATGCCACCAGTAGACTCACTTACCTACAGGACACCGCATTGATACGGTATTTCCAGACTCAACAGCAATTTCTTTTTGAATGGTTAGAGATGTTGAATTATCTATAAAAACAATATAGAGTAAGTATTTTGAATACGTTTTCGACTACTTGAAATATTTATTATTTTTGAAAAATCGAAACTCCAAAAAAGATACATGTAAGACTTTTACTAAAAGTACATGTCAAATTTTAAACTTCTTGCTAAATTTTGAAAGGAGCCATATATGTACCATATTTTTTTAACCGGCATGGAGTTAGTATTCTCAAAATTTGAAGGAGCAGAGATTTAAAATTATATAAATTTTGTGGAAATATTTTTGTAATCAAGAATCCTCACATAACTCCTAAAGACAAGCAAAAATTGTTCTTTGGAAAAATTGCCTACGTTCAAAATTGAAGGAATTGCATGGAATGCAGATTATAATATATATAGGAAAATGTGAAAGCATATATCATTCAAGCACGGGAAGCAATATTAGGAAAAAGAACTTCAGGGTTGAAGAAAACAGCCTTGGATCACAGACAACACTTTGAACGCAATAGAACAATGAAGACTGGCCAAGGGCAATGAAGAAAAGTATTGCTTACTCAACAGAAAAGTTCAACAATGCTGTAGACGGGACAGGGAAGCACTCAAACCTGCGATGATATTTAAGAGCACTCTGACCATGGAGAAGCCAGAGCAGTATTCAAGAAGATAAGACAGATCACAGGAGATTTCAAACCAAGAACTCGTGAAATCAAGAAGGATGATGGGACAGTAGTATGGGATTGTCCTGGCATCCTGGATGGCTTGAGAGAATATTGCGAACGGCTATACTAAGATGAAGATGTTGAGTAAGAAATGATATGGTTCCAGCAATAGAGGTGACCAGTGAAGAAGCGATGAAGAAACGTAAAGCTCCAGGATCTGATGGTATAGTAAAGCTGAAATTTGACAGGCTCTTGCAGAAAAGGCAGTGAAGATGGTGTTGCACCTATACGGTGGAATATGGAGGCATAGGAAGCAGCCAGTTGAATGGTATAGGTCTGTGTTGTTTTTTATACACAAGAAAGATGATGAAAGAAAATGTTCCAACTATCGTACAATCACTCTGATTCCTCACATCAGCAAAGTAATGCTTTGCATCATCAACAACAGGCTGAAGGCATTTCTATATAGGCAGATACTATCAGAGTAGGCTGCTTTTGTGCCTGGGAGAAGCACAAGGACCTAATTTTAAATGTAAGTCAGATCATTGAGAAATGCAGAGAATTCAGCTCACTTGTTGTATTATGCTTCATAGATTATGCTAAAGCATTCGACTGTGTGAACTTGAAAAGACTGGATGAGATACTAAAAAAATTGGGCGTTCCTGTTCACACTATGGAGCTGGTGAAATCGCAGTACAAGTGCAACTCAATGATGATGATGATCAGAGGTGAAAAATGTAGTACCTTTTAGGCAGAGAGAGGAGTGAGATGAGAGTGCATAATGTCTCCCCTGCTCTTCAATATATATGGCAAATATATCATGCAACAGGCATTCAAATACTGGAATAGAAGAGTTTCAGTAGTGGTAGAAGAATCTCAAATCTCAGGTGTACAGACAACACTACCCTGACTGCAGCAAATGAAGATTGTAGAAGAACTGGAGGAGCAGGTATCGAAGGTGAAAAATGATGATTTCGGACATGTGACCAGGAGGAATGAGGAGAATCTAAAAAAAGGACATTCTCTTCAGCAAAATAACTGGTTCAAGGGGGAGAGGAAAATCTCCTACCAAATGGTGCGATACAAAAAAGCGCGAATGGGACCAGTCGCTGTGGCAGTAATGAAGGCAAAGGTCCGTGAGGAATGATGCACTTTGTTAGCATCAGTACAGTTGTGACGACTGTTACCTCGATCGATTGATTTAATTATTCTACACAAATAAAATAAAACCATTAAATATCAACTTTTGCAGTATCCCGCTCCCGACGACATTTTGAATAGCATGAGCTTAAATATGAATAGGGCTTTCAGATGCTTACCCTTTTTATCACTACCTGAAGTTAGAGGAACATAATAGCGAACGAATACACCATTTGATGAGGAACATTGATAATCCATTTTGTAGGATGGTGTGAAATGAGGAATAACCAAACTTCCATCATCGGCGATTCTAAACTCGGGCTCATTATCTTCCAAGACTATAGTTCGATTTATTGATATAATTTCAACACCATTTTCGTATAAATTTAACAACAACCACGAATAACTTAAACCTGAAAATAAAGAAAAATACTTTTTAATGGCGGCGAATAATATAGATAAAATATACCTACATAGGTTTAGGTAGATTCCTCGTATAAGTTGGAATAACCTATCATGTGAAAAACATTAATACCTAAGAATTAAGGAGAGGGGGCAAACTCACTTGACATTGCATTGCCTGACAAACAAGGCAAAACAAGCTGTTCTCCTTCCTTTGCATTTCTAATTGGTAAAATAAATTCAGTTTGTTCCTCATGATGTGTAGGTATGTTCACATGTACATAATACGTGTAAGTCAAGTTGAAACGAGTAACGCGACAGGTCAGTGTGGTGTATCCGTATTGAATGTTACGGAGGATCAATGAAGAATTTTCCATTTCGAAGTGTTTTTCGAGCGTAAGGAAGGATAAAAATGGTGATAAACGTCCATTGGTATACATAGGTACTCCATTATCACTAATCCATTCGAAATCTGAATTGCCTAAAACTATATCTAAATAATTGGAAAAAATTAAACAAATTTAGATTAATTGTGTAAAGATTAACACGCAAAGTAAACATGATACCTAAACAAAAATTATTTACAGTGTTTCCAATTCCTTGGTTAAACTTACGACCAAGAAACCTACCTTCAGGTGCGAAGTTTCATCAAACGGAGTAATTTTCACTCCACTTTTATTATTGCAGTTTTACTACAACTGAGGAGAAATTTAAAAAATAGAAATAATAGATACTAATTCTAGGCTCACTTACGTTTGGTCAAGTTTCCCAGACTTGGATGACATGGTAATGTGATATTATCCCCAACATCTGCTATAATCATCTTAAATCTCTGATCTGATGTCAATAAGAAAATTAAAAGAAATATTTTACTGAAAAATAATTTAATAAGTAAAGCTACTTATCTGTAAAACAAATTCATAATAATAAATAGGTACTAGCCAGGCAGGTATTTTCTGTTTTAATCGTACTGAAATACTTAATTAAGAGTTTGGAATCATTGCATATGTTAAGATTCGAAGTACGTATGAGGAGGTTTTTAAAATGGGTAGATCAAAATTCTTAACATTGTGTCTTATGGTGAATGAATTTTTTTATCGATTTTCCTCCATAACGTGGTAAAAAATACAAAAAAATTAGTGGTTAAGAAATTTAGTTAGTAAAATTCTCCATCCAACGGTGTAAAAATTTTTCAACGAAGTGTGCCTTCAGCAAGGATATTTTAGGCTATTGAGGGAGAAAATCCTCATTTTTGTTCATTTTTTTTGACAAAATTAGTGGTTATAAGATGTAAAATTTGGAAATGACAAGCGAATAATCAATCTGATTTACCGTGTCATATTGTCGATGGAAATCAGGATATTATGGATTATCCAAGTGTGGTGGGTGGGTGAGGGGAGGGGATCGATCAAAACCGTCTTGGAATTCTAGAAAGTCATTTTAACCATTTTTAACCATGACTGATGTTTCGTCCTTTCTATTTTTATATCACGCCCCCCTCCCACGAAACTAAAAATCATTTGTTTAGCTCAATACCGGAAAAAATCGGTCAAATTTGGGTAATGGGCTTCAATTGGCGGTGCATTTTATATGTATGAGTAAGGACGACTTTGAATCAAAATTCTGTTATATCCAAATTTAGTGGAAGTGGCTGAAATTACAACCTAATAAAATGTGAAAATGTAAAACATATCCAAAAGTCTGTCTCTTACATCAGTTAAGAAGGGTGATATGAAGAGTTTTTCTATTTTTGATCCTGAAAAAAATGCTATTTCCTCCAATAAGTATCTCTCTTCCAAATTAAGATGGAGGGTTGGAATTTGACATGTACACTTTGCCGCGGTTGTAGATGTGCCATTTGTAGGGATCAACTTTTCAACCCAATTTCAACCCCTCACTTCGTCCCCTCATAAGAAACCCTGCTCAAAAAACCCACATTTCGATGCTGTAAAGGGGAGCAATGCATTTGGAAAGTTGAAACCCTCAAAAAGCACACCAATGGCCTGTACTGAATATACATAACAAATTTTAACTTTGAAGCACAATTTGGAAGAGACACCCCTTTTTGAAGATCAAAAAGGGAAAATCCCTCATATCTCCGCTCCTAACCTAACATAAGAAATTGATTTTCGGATATGTTTTACAACTTTGGATTTTCTTTTGATTGATTTAAAAAGGAATAATTTTTGCGATTTTTGCATCTCTAGCACCACCTTTCCTAAATTTGGGCAAATCTGAATTCTGACCCGAGATCACCTACACTCCACAATATCAAATTCTCGGCTAATCTGAGCCCATTTCCCAAATTTTAACGATTTTTGCTGGCATTGAGCTGAGCAAATAATTTTTAGTTTCGGGAGAAAAAAATAAAAATAAACATCTAACATCCTCAAAAGTAGTCGTAGTGGTCTTCTAGGACCCCAAAACTGAATTTGTTGAAATTTCCCCCTTCAACCACCGTAGATCGATAGACTGTAATAGCCTGGTTTTCATTGACAATTGGACGTAAAAACCAGGCTAAAAATTCTGGTGTAAAAAATTGAAGAATGATGATACAATATGAAAAAACCACTAAATTCAGTAACCTAGGTACCCGGAACCAGAAGAAACTCGAAAAAGAAGGGGTCCCAATATCTCCAAGTGATAAGGTGGGGGTGTACGATTGTTTAGTAAAATATGTAAACTGTGAAAAGGCCAATTTATCCGCATTTTAATTAGCACGCTCAATGAGAGCAGAATTTAGATTGAAAAGAATACCTAAGTATCTCTAAGGGTTTCATGGAGAATAATAAAACTTTTCAAAAAATTTGCTTCTCAGTAAATCTAGTGACAGTTTCCAAGTTTTCCGACTAAGATGGAGTGGAGTCTAAACCTTACCTCTCCTTCTCCCTCCACCGTAACTACACCACTGAGTACAAATACATATACAGGGCAACATTTTATACGAATTCTAATAAATTAAAAAATTAATATGCTATTTGTGAATAGTACTTGCCTTCGTCATTGCTTACTGATGCATTGATACTGATCCAAAATAAGGAAAGGCCAAAAAAGATGTATTTCCACGCGCGATTCATTTCACCTAAATTAAAAAAAATTAAGGGGAAAAAACTCGAATATTTCTAGACTAAAAAATCCTCGATTTTCCAAGTCAAATTTCAAACTAATTTAGCTCACAAGAGTTACTCCAAGCTCCTCGTATTTGAAATTATTCATATATATAAATACATATGTACCTATGTATAGGCAGGTATTATTAGATTACGTTTGCGTTGTAAATGTAACGAGGGAAGATAGGTTATCAAAAAAGTAATGAATACTTCACACTGATTATCGTCATTTAACCAAAAGTATAGAAATTGGAAAAATTTAGGAACCTGTAAGATTATAAAGGTAATTACGTACGTCTAAATTGGTATTATCTCGTAATTTGATTTTTATTTATTGATTGATTATTTTTTGTACGACCTATCGATACTTATTTTTTTTCAAAGGTTATCGAATTTTCTAGACAAGTATTGCATCCTCGTATTCGTAGGTAGTCATAGGGAAATAAATGCCTATTAAAAAATAAAAACGAATGATCAGTAATTAGATATTTTATTGAGGAAATGAACTCAACCAACACAAAAATTACTTGTCAGTAAATATTGGTTATTTACCCATAGACCATACTATCAGGTACCTACTTGGGTGATTAAAGTGATGCATACATTTATTTTACTAAATAGCAAAATACCCATTATCAAAAGATAATTTTTTTAGCCTAATTTTCCATGTCATATTGTTAATGAAAATGAAACTATTACGTTCTAACGATCTACGGCAAATGGAGAGGAGAATATCAACAAAATTAGTTTTGGGGTCTTAAAAAACTATTACGACCATTTTTCGGAATGCCAGATATTTATTTTTGTTTTTTTATCTATTTTTCCCCCCAAAACTAAAAATTATTTGTTCTGCTCTATACTAATCAAAATCAATCAAATTTGGGAAATCGGCTTAGATTGGTGGCCGATTTGATATTCTGGAGTAAGGATAACCTCACGTCAAAATTAAGTTGTGTCCAAATTTGGGAGAGAGGTTGCTGAGGGGCTAGAATCGCAAAAATTCTTCCTCTTTGAATCAATCAATAGACAATCAAAAGTTACATAGCATATCCAAAAATCAGGCTCTGAGGTAAATTAGGAGGGGTGATATGAGGGGTTTTCCCTTTTTAACTTTGAAAAATGACCAAATTTTATGGAGAAAAATAAAGCTTTACAATAAATTTGCTTTTAATTAAATCTAGTGACAGTGGAATGGAGTCTAAACCTTATCTCCCCTTCTTCCTCATCTGTAACTACACCACTGTGTACAAATACATGTACAAAGCAACACTTTGTATGAATTTTTATAAATATAAAAGTTTAAAAGCTATTTGTGAATAGTACTTGCCTTTGTCATCGCTTACTGATGCATTGATACTGATCCAAAATAAGGAAAAACCAATAAAAATGTATTTTTGCCTATTTTTCAAGCTTGTTCCTCGCATAACTCCCCTCAAAATTGGAATAAGAAGTTGAAATCTAGTTTGTTGATTTTGTATCAATTTTATAGCCTTATTGCCTCCACCTTAATATTTCACGAAGATGTTTTCAGCCTGATTTTCTATGCCATATTGTCAATGAAAAGCAGGCGATTACAGTAAATCGACCAATGGCGTTGGGGATGGCAGAGATACCAAAAAAATCCGTTTTGGGGTCCTATAAGATCATTAAGAAAATTTTTGGCCATATCAGATATTTATTTTTATTTGTCAATTTTTTTCCTCCGAACATCAAAATTATTTACTCCGCTTGATACCGACCAAAATCGATTCAATTCGGTCAATCCGCTCAGTTTGGCAACGAATTAGATATATATGAGTAGGGATGAACTTAGGTTAAAATTCAGTGATTCCCCAATTTGGGAAATGGGGTACTGAGGGGCCGAAAACGTAAAAATTGCGCCTTTTTGGGTTAGTTGATAGAAAATCAAAAGTTATATAACGTATCCAAAAATCAACCTTCTAAGTCAATTAGGAGAGGAGATGTAGGGGTTATACCTCTTTTTGACCCTGAAAAAGGGCTGTTCCTCCTCTATCTTCCCAATGAGCTAGGAAATTGAAATTTGGTATGTAAATTCAGTAGGAACTAGGGACCCTAGATGTGCCTCTGGGGGTACCAACTTTTTTTCTCCATCACACCCCCTCACAGCCCTCAAAAAAGTGGTTTTTTGATCGGGTTTTCTCATTTTTTGAGTTTTTTGAGTTTTTTGAGTTTGTTCCTCACATAACTCCCCTCCAAATTGTGGTAGAAATTTGAAATTAGATAGGTACATTCAGTAGAGATCCTAGTTTTGTCTTTTGGGAGTCTCAACTTTTCAGCCTCATTGCACCCCTTCACAGCCCTGAATATGTAGTGTGGGTTTCTAGTCGTTTTTTATAATTTCTAAAAATTGTGACAGGAAGTTAAAATTAGGTATGTACAGTCAGTAAAGACCTTAAATATGCCTTTTGATTATTTTTTGAATTTGCTCCTTGCATAATCATCCTCAAAACGGCGCTAGGAAGTTTAAATCTGGTTTGTTGATCTCATTGTGCCCCCCCCCCCCACCTACCACTGAATAGGAAAAAAGAATCTTGAATCAATTCACATAATTTATAATATTTCACGAAGATGTTTTTTTTATTATTTTCTTTTTTTAAATTAATCGCAAAATCACTCACAGGACTTCGATTTTTGTACATCCAAGATTTCAGTTTTTTAGGTCTAATATTTTAATGATGATAAAATTAAAAAAATTGCTTGAAATGGTTTTTGGGCGATATTTTTGCCATTATTTATCTGAGTAGGTAATAGGTATCGGTAATAGATAAGTAAGGTGAGCAATACATCGTTACTTACAAAACGTCATGATTCATACCAATAAAATGTTATCAACGGTATTTAATTCACGATACAATCGAACGTACTTTTCAATGTGGTATTCTAGAAGTAATTCATACCCTTATTGGCTCAACGACATAATGCCCAATTGTACACTACACGTTGAATAACGAATAAAAGCTTGTTATCATTAAAAATCCAAACGTAAACTGATACACCTACAATGACTAATAAGTCGAGTATTTTTACACCCGTAATTATAATTATATATTTTCATTAATGACATTTATTGATAATAGAGGTCGATATGTACTGAATCTACAAATTGGGTACATTATAAAATAGATCTACAATTAATTATACTTGCTTACAAGCTTGAATTATTTGGCAAAAAAAAGTTATCAAAATGATATATTTTTATCACAATTAATTTTTTATTTCACCTTCTTAAATCTATACATACATAAACAAAATCATGCCTTCAAAATAACAAAATATGCAATCTAATCAAAATTTATCTAGCTCAAAAATTATGTATGCAAATACATTCAATGTCGTGGAAAGGTAACCTCATAAACATATTGTTCACCGGTAGACCAACGGCAAGTGTAAACTCCAAATTGATCCTCCTCCATACGTAAAATAATCAAAGAATTATTCCTAATTTCATAATAATTGTTGTAGTATGAGGATGTGAATTTTTCCCCATTCAAATATAACAAAGATATTGGTACATATTTACTGCTGAAGATCCATTCATACCAAGCATTTGCTGAAACAAGTGTGAATATGGGCTTATTTAAGAACTCAGACTTTACAAAATCATATTAAATGGTGATTACGTATACTTATGCTGTGTATTCGAGTCAAATTTAACGTACTTACCATTTTTGTTGATAGGGGGGCAAGGCAGCTCTAATCCTCTAATTCTAAATTGAACAATAAGCTTTTCCTTCTTTACAAAAGATACATCATTAACTAGATCCAATAAAATGATTACAATTACTGATCAAGTGTTCCTATATTTTAGTCCGTATTAAAGTGAAAGAAATTTTACCTGACATTGTTACATTGTACGTATAACTGATTCCACTGCTCAGGCGACATACGTATTTACCTTTCAGAGGAGACAAGACCTCCGTTATTTCTAGCGAGCGTCCATCGCCAGAAATTTTCAATCTGTCAAGTCTTCTTCCAGCTACAGGGCGATCATTGATGAACAAAAAATCAACATCATTACGAATCCAGACAAAGTAATCTGTACCTGAAAATATGTACACACATTACAAGCGAAATGCAACTTCGAGTCGATGATTAATTACTATTGTACATTTCAGCATTATAGCCAGGAATGTAACCGCAGGGAAATCCGAAAAAGCCGACTCTCCCTTGAAAATTTTGCCAAAATCTAAAACCCCGCTTTTTAATTTTGTACCCCCTGCTAATTATTTAACTCATTGAATACTTTGGAAAATACCCTTTTGGGTGACTAAAAATTACAATTTTTCAAATTTTTGCCCTCGTCATTCATCTGACAATATTTTTAATTTTTCTGAAATTTTTTTTCTCGGCTTTTTTCATATGATTTAGATTTTAGGTGGGAGGGACACTTCATGTACGTACCAAGTTCCTACATTTGAACTATCCGTTTCACAAACCTGAAAATACATTTAGAAAATTGACATTTCAGATGTGAAAAACGAGTTAAATCAAAATTTTTAGAGTAGTTGCTGGAGTAGGGTATAGGCAAAGGAAGGGTGGAAAATTTCAAAAATCAAAAGTTTTCAGTTGATTGATTTTATAATTTATCACGCAACGAGTCTCGTGTTACAGAACAAGTTATCTATCGTGAAAATTGAAAGAACAAGTGCTGCTCTTTAAAAAAAAAAAAGTAGGAGACAATCAATCAAATAGGTCTTAAGTTGTCTAAAATCGACCATCTGTCATGCTTTGATAAAACTGAGCAAATGTTGACCTTCACAAAACTGGTTTCTCCTAGGACAACCTAGAATATCCTACAGCCTTAGGATGTTCTAGTTTGGCCTAGGTGAAATCAGATTATCTTTGGACTAACTGGAACATATTACGACCCCTAGGATGTTCTAGTTCGGCCTTCGTGGAATTGCTTTGTCAGAGGCCAAACTAGAGCATCGTACAGCTCTTAAGACATTCTAGTTTGGATTAGGTGAAACTAGTTTGTCGAAAAACGAACTGGAACATCTTATAGCCCTTAGGATGTTCTAATTCCTTATGGTACTTGAAATGTTCTAGTTTGGCCTTTGCAAAACTGGTCTGTCCTAGGACAAACTGGAACATCATATGACCCTTAGGATTTTCTAGTTCAGGCTTCGCTAAACTGGTTTGCCCTAGAAAAAACTGGAACATCCTATGGCCCTTAAGATGTTCTAGTTTGGCTTATGTGAAACTAATTTGTTTCAGGACAAGCTGGAACATCCAATGGTACTTAGGATGTTCTAGTTTGGACTTTACAAAACTGGTTTGTCCTAGACAAATTGGAACATCATATGTCCTTTAAGATGTTCTAGTTTAGGCTTCGCAGAACTAGTTTGTCCTAGAAAAAACTAGAACATCCTATGGTCCTTAGAATGTTCTAGATTCTTATGGTCCTTGGGATGTTCTAGTTTGACCTTTGCAAAACTGCTTCGTCATAGGACAAATTGGAACATCCTATGGGCCTTAGGATGTTCTAGTTTGATTTAAGTGAAACTAGTTTGTCGTAGGATAAATTAGAATGTCGTACAACTCTTAAGATGTTCTGGTTTCTCCTAAGCAAAACTAGTTTATCTTAGAACAAGCTGGAACATCCTATAGTCCTCAGGATGTTCTAGGTTCTTATGGTGCGTGGGATGTTCTAGTTTGACATTTGCAAAACTACTTTGTCGTCGGGCAAATTGGAACATCCTATAGCCCTTAAGATGTTCTAGTTTGGTGTAGGCAAAACTCAAACTGGAACATCTCACGACTCTCAGGATGTTCTGGTTTGACCTTGACAAAACTGGGTTGTCTTAGAACATACTAGAACATCCTACGGCCTTTCAGATGTTCTAGTTTGGCGTGGGTGAAAATAGTTTGTTCTGGTACGATCTAGAACTTCTTAAAGGCTGTTGAATGATGTAGTTTGGCCCAGAAAATTCGCTCTTATACGGAATTTGAGTTTGACCAGTAACATATACATGAAATGGGGTCCATGTGATTTTAGTATTGTCAGCATTTCATTGTCAAATCAGTAACCACCCTCTCTCCCCCATCACCAAAAATCATGCATTTTTTTGATGATTTTGATAGGTGGACTTTGTCAAAAAAATTATAGTATCTTTATTTGTTAAAAATTGGGTGAAATTTTTAACATACTTAGAACGTTGCTTCCGGGACAAGGTAAAATTAGCTTCGTTCCTGGCTCAGCAATGATGGTCGTATTGATCGAATCTTCAATGATATCAAAAAATAATTAATTTAATTTTTCTGAAAGATGATACTAATATGCAGAGTATACGTATTTACTTTTTTCGGTAACATTATGAACGTATCTTGATCGACTATGCGAAAAACACTTATAAATTCCACTCAAAGGAGATGAAAAATTTGTAATGATCAAAGATCGTTTGTCAGAACCTATCTGTAAATTGGTAGTGTTGCCATTTATGACTTGCTGGGCATTTATGAATAATAGTTCAGTATCATTTCGAACCCACACGAAATCCGGATCATCTGTAAAAATAGAATATTTACAATTGTCAAGTCTATTAATAAAAGACAAGCCTGCAGCTGGAACACTTTTTTCCAACATTTTAAAAAAAAGGTTTGTATTTCTCGAGAGTCGAATTCAATTCAATTGACTTTGTAACGAATTTTCCAGCCACAGCAGCCTTGCCATGTTTAGATTATACCGCAATATGATCTCCTTACCTATAGGACACTGCAATGATACGTTATTTCCTAGTTCAACAGCAATATTTTCTTCTGTATCACGGAACAGTGAATTATTGCCTACGTCTACGAAAATAATACCTGATTTATTGTAAATATTAATTGAACATATTCGAAACCATGCTATATCCCTCAACTTATTATTTCACTTTATTTGAGCTAATACCGTAGTATTTTTACGGTATACCAGACGCGGACAGATAGACGCGCAGAAAAGGGAGTAATTTGAGGCCTCAGGGTGCATTTTGATTTTGTTTTCATCCAGATGACAAATCATCAACGACAATATATGAAAACAAATTCAAAAAAAAATTATGTTGGTTCAGGGTCCGCTTCATCAAAGTTTTCCGGCCTTTGAAATTGACGCATATCCGCACCTAGATACTTTTTTTTTAAATTTTGGTTCATTTCTGTAGTCAATAATTTTTTAAGTCGATGAAAACGAAATAGAGAATCTTTCTTGGCCGGTACGCCTATCTGCCCTGCCATGTACGCCGAATCTCTTACCCTTTCTTTCACTACTTGAAGTACGAGGAGTAGCATAAGTTACGAATGCACCATTCGACAAACGACATTCATATTCAATTTGATACGATGGCAAAAAATACGGAATAATCAGACTTCTATCGTCAGCGATTTCATACCCGGCTGTATTATTTTGCAAGAGTATACGTTGATTTAAGGATATAACTTCGATAGTCTTTTCGTACGAATTCATTAATAACCACGTGTAACTGAAATCTGAAAATGAGAAAAAAATCTCAATTTATAGAAAAAAATCTCAATTTATATAGGTTACTCGTTAAATTTGAGTAGAAAGTAAGAAACTCACTTCCTTGCATACAAGGTAAAAAGAGCGTCTCTCCCTTTTCCGCATTTCCAGTTGTTTTAAAAGATAGCAGTTGCGTATACTTAATTCCCTTTGGCATGTCCACATGCAGAATATATGTGTAGGTTAAGTTGAGGCGATTAATACGACAAGTGAGTGTAGTATTGTCGGATGGAATTTTAAGGAGAATTAGAGAAGATTTGTTCATACCATAATATTTACCAGCCGTATACGATAAACGCCCATTAGTATATATGGGTACTTCATTATCAGTAATCCATTCGAAATCTAATTTACTGAAAACTATTAGTCAGATTAAAAGTTACGATGAATGAGTGTTAGGTATATTTTTCCTAGATAAAAAAACGCATTAGTATATTCTTAATCTGGAGGAAGACGAGGGAGGAGAACGTGACGAGGATGCTTTGATTATGCTGTAGCATTACTCTAACCCTCTTCTGATGTAAATAATGATAATATTGAAGTTGTACTTACATTCAACTGAGCTTCGAAGAGCTGGATGACAAAGTAAGGTTATGTTATCTCCAGGTTTCACTTTGAGTATTTGTGATACTTCATCTGTCAGAATACGAAAATAAAAATTTCATTTAGATTAGATTTGATAGATACCTATGTAGCTACCTGTCTAGAACATACCTAGCACCTACCTACATCGCTTATAGTGCTTGCTAAACATTTTTCGAACTTATTCTGCAATTTTTAGCCTGATTTTCTATGTCATATTGTCAATGGAAACCAGGCTATTACAGTCAGTCGACCAACAGCGGTTAGCGGGAGGGGGGGTACTAGAAAAATCCATTTTGGGGTCCTAAAAAGTCCGCCAAGACAATTTTTGGTCATTTCAGGTATTTATTTTCATTTTTCAATTCCTTCCCTCCCCTCCAACATTAAAATTATTTACATTACTCGATACTGATCAAAATCACTCCAATTCTGTCAATCGGCTCAGTTTGCAACGTATTGTATATATATATGAGTGGGGATGACCTTGGGTCAACATTCAGTTTTGCCCCATTTTGGGAGGGGATGGGGTGCTGATGGGCCAAAAACACAAAAATTTTTCCTTTTTAAACCAGTCGATAGAACATATAAAGTAATATAACGGATCCAGAAATCAACCTCCTAGGACAATTAGGAAGGAAGATATGAGGATTTCCCCCCTTTTCGCGTTGAAAAAGGACTGTTTCTCCTATCCCCCCCACCACAAAAAGACCTAGGAAGTTGGAAATCTGTATGCACATTCAGTAGAGGCTCTAAATGTGCCTTTTAGGCGTCCCGATTTTCCACCTGGGTTGCACCCCCTCACAACCCCAGAAATGTGTTCTTTCCCAGTTTTTCTCATCTTTTGAGTTTTTTGTGTTTGTTCTTCGCATAACTCCCCTTCAAATTGGCCTAGAACTTGAAATGGATTTTGTATATTTAGTACGAACCCTAGATGTACCTTTTGGGGTCTCAATTTTTCAGCCTTATTGCACCCCCTCACAGCTCCAAAAATGCGGTCTTTTGGTCGTTTTTTGTGTTTGTTTCTCGCACAGCTCCCCTCCAAATTGGACGAGGAACTTGATTATTAGGTATGCACATTCAGTACGGACCCTAGATGTGCATTTTTGGGAGTCTAGACTTTTCAGCCCCATTTCACACCTTTACAATCCTAAATTTGTGGTTTTTTGGTAATTTTTCATAATTTCTAATGTTTGTTCCTCGCATAGCTCCCCTCCAAATTGGACGAGGAACTTGAAATTAGGTATGTACAGTCATTAAAAACTCTAGAAGTGCCTTTTGTGGGTCTCGACTTTTTAGCCCTATTGCACCTCATCACGGTCCCAAATTTGTGGTTTTTCGGTCATTTTTTGTATAATTTCTATTTTTTGTTCCTCGCATACCTCCCCTTCAAATCGGGGCTAAGAAGCTGAAATTAGGCATATACATTCAGTTTTTAGTCCCATTGAACCCTTCCTTTTTGGTAATTCATGAAAAACTCATAAATTAACGTAAGCAACTGAAATTTTGAATATCGAGGTACTTTGATATGTTCGTGTAATCTATGTGAATTTCCTTCTAGTTCAAAGCAATTTAAATAAAAAATATGACAAAAATACGAAGTTTTGAATTTTTTGAATTTTTTAAAATTTTATAAAGGTATAAAATAAGTACCCGAGTCACTTGGAAACTCTTGCATTCAAAATTTCATGCCATGTTGCACCAAAAAAAATCAATAAAAAAAAATCGAAAATCCTACACCAGCTCTTTTTTTTCGGTGAAATCGCTACGTACAAATTTTCATTCTCCACCAAACATTTTTCGCAAAATTCTAACCTATTGTTATCATAAAGAAGTTGAAAAATTAATCTTAGGTACTTACTTGTTAATTTGTTATCACGTACTGTTGCACTAATACGTAACCAAAACAATAAAAATACAAAACAGGTGTATTTCCACGTACGATTCATTTTATACAATTATTTATAATATTTTCAAAAATTGTAACAATAGGTATCTAATTGAAAAATAAAATTTTATGATAAATGATATAACATCGCGGATTTTTCTAGTGATATTTTGTAAACTAATCTGGCTCATATGACCATAGTACAGTAATAGACCTACACGAATGTTTTTTTGATATGGTCTCGAGCTAATCATTAGGTACATATATGCACCTTATGCATATAACATGGACTTTTTAAGTTGAATTGTTTCCTTATTATCGATATACATTTCTTTTAAAGGTTATCAAATTATTTAAACAGGTATTTAGAATTACTACTCATAGGTATGTAGCTGAAAATAGATAGGCAATACTAATTAGAATCCAAAAATAAGTGATGATTTGGTAGATATTGTAATAAGTATCTTGATAAACTAATGTGAGTATACTCGAACCAAAGTGCAGTGTTTACAAATGTTATGCTTGAACTAATAACACATTTAGATAATATTATAGATTTTTTCAGCTCATTTCATTACGTTTGAAAATTTCAAATAATTTGAAAATGAGGAAACGAAATCGAAACTGATTTTGAGCAGGGGTAATTTACTTGTAACAGTTTTTATTAGACGTCTTGACAACAATGATAATTTCGGGTATAAAATATGTGTAATGATTCCATTTTTAAAAAAATTTTCGAACAACTTTTTTTTGGATTTTTTGAAAACTTTTGAAAATAAGTGAATTTTGGGTAGTTCTGCAAGTTTAAAAAATTCAGTTGGAAAGCTAGGATGTTTACCAATATAATTTTAAATCTAGGACCGATACTAAAACAACATACCTAATTTCAACTTCCTAACTCAATTTGGAGGCGAGTTATGCGAGGAACAAACTCAAAAAATAGAAAAAACTAATCAGAAAACTACATTTTTAAGGCTATGAGGGGGGAAGGGCTTCCTAGCAGAATTGGGGAAGGGGAGTAATGACAGGAAACAAACTCAAAACGTAAGAAAACCCACTCAAAAAACCACATTTTTGAGTTAAAAAGGGGTGAAATAGGTCTGAAAAGTCGAAACCCCCCAAAAGCCAGAAGTATGGCCTTCACTAAGTTTACATACCAGATTTCACTTTCGTAGCTCAATTTAGAGGGAAGGTGGGGTCTTTTCAAGGTCAAAAAGGGGAAAACCCCCATATCTCTCCTCCTAATTAACCCAAGAGGCCGACTATTGGGAATGTTATTTAACTTTGGATTCTATATCGATTGGCTCAAAAAGGAACAATTTTTTCAGTTTTGACCCCTCAGCACTCCTCCCCCAAATTTGGGCATAACTGAATTTTGACCCAAAGTCATCTCTACTCATTTATATCCAATCCACAACCAAAATAAACTCATTCACCAAATTGGAGCGATTTTAGTCAGTATCGAACAGAGTAAATGATTTCAGTCTTGGGGAAAGAAAATAAAAAATAAAAAATAAAAATGGAAATAAATATCCCATATGACCAAAAGTGGTCATAATAGTCTTCTAGGACCACAAAATGGATTTTTTTCATTATCCTCCCCCCCCCTCATATGCCATACATCAATAGACTATTATATCCCGGTTTTTATTGAAAATATTACAGAAAATCAGGTTAAATAAGAAAGAAAATAAGAAATATGTGTAGATATTAAACCACAACTAAAACTAACTAGTCGAGATTGAGATAATGTAAAAGATACATCGATGGCAATTACTTGTTGTGGTGGCTGGGGAAGGGCCTCAGGAACACACATAATCAGCATACTAAATGTTTGGTACTTCATTTCGTATATTTTAATTAAAATCGATCATACACTTACAATACATGAACAAAGGTATATGATCGACTTGATATACATAATAATCAACATCACACAGTAAACAAGTAAACTAGAAAAATTCTTCGATCGAACATGGATTATTGTTTTCTGTTTGTTTTGTTTTGTTTTTTTTTAATTTTATGGCATCACAATACCCAAATATGAACTGTTTGTAAAACATATAAAATGAAATATCAAAGCTGATTTTTCTATAATAATACTTGACAAGATTGTAAATAATTATATTGTTCGTACACACATAATCGGTAATAACAAATTAAAAATAGCTGAAATCATAACATAGCGTCTTATATTAAAAAAATAATTATAGAAAAAAAGGTAACGCTAATAATTAAGATGCTTTTGACACATTCTACCTGTATATACAAAAATTTCTAAACTGCATAGTTTTTTCAGTATAATTTCTTTCTCTGACATTTTTGACACAATTATCGCATTCACTGGTATTTTCTCTCGAATGTTAACCCGATCGTATAAACAAAAGCACCTTAAACACAGTTTTTTTTCTTTTAAATCGTGTTTAACTTATACAAACTAGTATAAAAAAATTTATAAATACTCTTCGCGAATTTGATTAACAAACGTTATTTGGTTCAAAAATGTTAATAAAATACCTACATAGAAAAATATATATGTATAAATTAAATAATGTATTAACAAAAGAAAAAAAAAATTATACATAAAACCGGATAGAGATAAATTTAATTTACCGATTGACAGAAAAGTATAGGTATCTATATAATGTGACTTTAAAAAGGTAAGTAAGTATTATATCGAATACGGATGCGAAATGAAAGAAGAAAAAAAAATTAAAATTACGGAATGATATTATCGAAATATAAAAATCTGGTCGAAAAATTAAAATCTTAAATTTCATCAATCGCAAAATTATACTCTTAATAATGTACATAAAATCAATCATAACAAATCAAAAATCAATATACATTTTATACATATATATAGGAACTTAAAATAAAATTTAAAAATGCATTTACATTTCGGTGAAACAATATATATGTATTTTTTGATATATAAAAGAAAAAGAAAAAGAAAAAAAAAACATTATGATATAACACTTCGGCTAAAACTTCCTATCTAGATGAGTTTATCTTCGTATACGACGAAATCTCAAATACCCCAGTCACTTTCCAGGAAGTTTTATTCTTGTGGAAGCGGTAGAAAGCGTACATTATTTTAAAATATCTTTGGAACACTGTAAATGAAAAGTTAGGATATTAGTGGAATTAAATACATATCTACAGGGTGTTTCGCTTCGATAGTAATTACTTTATGCCATAAATGGAGCAACTCAAGTTGGACATGTATGTAATCCTTCGCCTATCCTAATCATTGCAAAGACTAATAATATACATAAATCAGATTATAATTTTTTGATTTTTTCAAAAAAAATTTTATAAAAATATAAATTTTTACCAAAAAGCTGTTTTTGTTCATATATTGAGCTAATTCAGAGAAAATGCACAAAACTGAGTAAATTTTTCAATAAGATTATTTTTTTTGCAAAAAATTTTTTTCACAGAAAAATTTTTTCTGAAAAATGGTACAAAATTTCAAAGTGATATATTTTCTACAAAATTTCCAAACTAGACGAGAATATAATTATGCCAGGTAGTGTAGGGGTCCCCTATTAATTTAAGAAAAATTTTCTAATTGATACTTATAAGAGTTTTTTCAAAAGTTAAGGGCAAAAATTTTTAATTTTATTGCAACCACATGTGCTTTTTGGAGGTTCCAACTTTTTAACTCCATTGCATCCCCTCACAACACCGAAAAAATGGTTTTTTGATCGGGTTTTCTCATTTTTTGAGTGTGTTCTTCACATTATTCCCCTTCTGATTGAGTCAGGAACATGAAATTAGCTATGTACATTTAGTAGGGGCCTTAGATATGCCTTTTGGGAGTCTCAATTTTTTAGACCTATTTCACCCCTTCACAGCATCAAATATCTGTTTTTTTTTTATTTTTAGTTTGTTCCTAGCATCGTAAAGCAATGCTTTTTTTCAATTTTCATAATTGTAATATGTCACGAAAATCAGGCTGAAAAGGCATCGTAAAGCAATAAAAAATCACTTTTTTCATTCTTATTTTTTAAATAAAATTTTAACGTAAAGTGCCAAAATCGTCAATTTTTTTTATTTTTAAAATTTTTTATTTATTTTTTAAATTTAAAAATTTTTTAATATTTGTATTAGACATTTAAGTCAGCATTTTAAGATTAAGTAAGTGTAATAGTCATCAATTTTATTCATTTTTCAGATTTTTTCATATTCAACATTTTTTTATTTTTTTATTTTTTAAAAATAGCATTTCAATTTAAAATGCAAAAATCATTTATAATCACCTTTCCCTTCAGTTTTGGATCAAAACCTTCAAATCAAAAATCAAAAACGTCACATCAAAGCGTTACATAAAAAACGTTACATCTTCCCAAAATGATCCCTAGCTCTAAGACATATCCATGTCAAAAAATTTCAGATAGGGGTACCTCTGCCTCCGCAATGATTAGGATAGGTAAAACAAAAAACATATGCCAAACTTGAATTGCTCCACTTGCGGTATGAAGGAAACACTACCGAAGCGACACACCCTGTAAGTTTGAATAGAATAAATCGAATTTTTAACTTACCAAAAAGTACTAACAGCTCCATAATCTCATTAAAATAACGAACATTATGCATAGACTGGATATTCTGTACGTGCTTGCGGCTCCACCGGTGTCCATTTTGGCTGAAAATTAAACAAAAAATTATTAAAATTACGCGAAATTACAAGAAAAAAATGATAAGTAAAATAAAAAACAATTTATGTTTTACAAAGTGTTCTACCGAGAAAAATTATAAAGAAAAAAAAAGGTTTAAATAGTAAAGCTTTGGATCTGCATGTATGGAATAATTTGTAAAAAATTAAATTATAATTTAAACATTTTTTTTTTCTTTTTTTAATTCAAAATGTTTGTTTATTTTGATTTTTATTCATTATTTTGTATATCACACGGAGAAAAAAATATACTATTGCAGACTATCGACTGACAGCAGATTTAGGGGGGGAGGTATCAAAAAAATTCATTTACAGGTCCCAGAAGACCATTAAGGCCATTTTTGGGCATGCGAGATGCATACTAAATGTTTTTTTATCAATTATTTTTTCGTTGAAAACTAAAATCATTTATTCGGCTAGATAACGACAAAAATTGTGGTCAAAATCGGTTAGCATGCTTAGATAGGTAGTGGATTAGATACACTAAATATGGATGATGGGGGGGGGGATGAAAAGTCCAGTCGAGTATAAAATTTGGAGAAGGAGGTGCTGGAAGGCAAAAATCGAAAAAATATTCCTTTTTCAAGTCAATTGATAAAGAATCAAAAGTTGCATAACAAATCCAAAAATCAACCTCTTACGTCAATTGGAAGAAGGAATGTGGAAGTTTTTCTCCTATTTTAACCCTAAAAAAAAGTCACATTTGACATGGCTCCCACCAAAATTTATCTAGGGTGCTGAAACCTGACGAATAGATATAACATACTTTAGATAGCATAATGTCAAATATTTACTGCTCTTTTTTCGATGATAAAAACGTGGGATCAAAAATTTTAACAATAAAATTTTCATATATAACAGCTAGGTTCTTACTAATCATTAGTGACTGATGAAATTTTCATCTTGAGTAATTAATTTTAAAAAATGACGACTATTAATTTATTATTGTATAACTATTATTAAGGAAATGCAGCAATAAGTGCAAAATAATACAACATTTTTAGTGAGATCTTCCGCATCCTAAAATACTGGGTGAGTACCACAACCGTGATGGTAGGTAGTAATAAATGAATTTTACATAACATTTATGTACATAGCGTATTGGCAATTATCAATGGAATACATGCAAATCCAATGGTATTTAATACGAAGCCAACACAAATTACCTGACATAATGACGGAAGGGCGCATTTGATCTGCAAATCAGAATAAAAAGCAAAATTATCAAAGCGAAGTAGTCCAAGTAGCTAGAAAAGATTGTTAGGCTACACAGCTCTTGCGAAATCACGACCGATAATAATTGTACAATTTGGTATCATTTTCATGAATTGGTTTCAATTCTCGAAATCCTAAACTAATCAGGTGTAAGTAGCTTTTAAATATGAAGGAAAGACTTTTCTTCGGGAATTAACTTTTACATATAATTGGTTAGGATGATACGAGAAAATATTATTTACTTCGTCGTTACTCCAAAATTCAACTCGAGTTGCAAGGACAAAGCCGGCAACAGTGAATCATACTTTTACACTTGATAACAATATAAGTTGATACATATCGCATATGCTTTAATTAAATGAGAAAATGTTTAAAACCTGGAGATATTATTCATATGAGACTGCCCATATGTGGGACGAAGAGTGGTCAAGTTAATAGTCAAGATAAGGTTTTAGATGAAATCATATCGAGAATAAGGAGATACGAATCATTTGAGTATTGAACCAATTGAACCACATAATGTGTTGGCTTACATCACTGATAAGAACGATACACAAAATACAGGTAGACCTTTGATTACCTACTCATAATCAAAGAGGTAGACTAATAATGATACGGTACATATGTTCTTCGCTCTCACTGGATAAAAAAATTCAACTGAGATAATGAAGATGCTTAGATCTGACTTGGTACAATTTCATCTACATGTGTAGAATTTAAGTATAATAACAACGATAACCTCTCAGATCGTTCTCAAATCTCAAAAGGCTCAAACCATAGGTAAATAATAGAGAGGGATGAATTTTGCTCATTTTAAAAATTTGCAAACGCTGGGGTCACTGTAGTTGCAAAAACAGCCTCAAAACGATCTAGTCAAAATTTCACTTCCATAACTTAATTTTATAAATTTGCCAAACTCACTTAAAGTTCGAAAATTTTCAAAAAATCGAATAAAAAATTTGTTTGGAAATTTTTTTTAATGCAATTATTATGCATATCTATTTGAACTATTATTTCAGGAGTTTTTAAAAAACGTCACTTTTTGCACTTTTTTACGATTTTTTGAAAAATACGAAATTTTTTTCTTGAGAAACGCCCCCTCTAATGGATTTAGTTATCCCCAACAAAAAGATTTTTCAATGTCACTCAAAAAAAATTAAATTTTTTTTTACCTATTTTAAATTTTTGTTAAAAATTTGGAAAATGAAAAAATTTATCACCAGCGACACATTTCATCTGTTTTAGACTCTCAAAAACAATGTTCATTTTTCGCCCTTTTTTTAAAACCATTTATATTACATTTTGGTATGCAGGAATATCGATTGAGAACCCCTGAAAAAGGAAACATTTTTTTTGTTAAGGATTTGACATTTTTAATGATATGAAAATTTTTTTGAAAAAACACAAAAACCTATTTTTTAAACTTTCCTGAAAAATCCTTTATAGAGGATAAAAATGAAATATATTATCAAAAAATATTGTCCCACATCTATTTCAGGGAGGGGGGACTTTAAGAAAAAATGTCCATAGTTTTTCGGAAAATTATTTTACAAAATGCAGCAGGTGACATTTTTTTTAAATCCCTGAAATGAGAGGTAATGATGAAAACTTGTCGCCAATTATCATTTTGAGTTCAAATAAAAAAATTTCCAAACAAATTTTTTATTAGGTTTTTTGAAAATAAAAATTTTTGAAAATTCTCCAATTTCAGTTGAGCGAGGTTTGCAAATTTATCAAATTGAGTTGATGAGCTAAAATTTTTATTAGATCGTTTTGAGATCAATAAAAACTAAAACACATACAAGGAAGGTGCTCATAGTTACCCCACAAACTTAATCGAATAAAAAAAAATAACGTCAAATTTGTGTTAAGCGTGTTAAATCACCCCTATCTAAACACTTTATGCGGTCATTTTACGTAAATTTTGGATTTTGAATTTTTTTGCTCCTAAACCCGAATGATAAAGGGCTATGACTTGAGAAAAATCCTAAAAAGAAATCCAAAGTTAAAATTCACTTAAAATTATTGCATCAAATGTTTAGACAGAAGTAATTTGGCCCATTGAACACGAATTTGAGGTTAGTTTTTAGCTTGATTTTCAATGTCATAGTGTTAATGAAGACTAAGCTATTACAGTTTATCGACAACGTGGGGGAGGGGCCAACAAAATCCGTTTTAGGGACCTAGAAGACCATTAAAACAATTTTTGGCCATGTCTGATATTCATTTTTATTTTTATTTTTCAATTTTTCCCCAACATTAAAATTAGTTACTTTGCTCGATACAGATCAAAATCGCTCTAATTCGGTCAATCGGCTCAGTTTGGCAGCGGATCAGATATTTATGAGTGTGAATGACCTTAGGTTAAAATTCAGTTTTGCCGCATTTTGGGGGAGGGGGTGCTGAGAGCCCAAAAACACAAAAATTGTTCCTTTTTGAGTCAATCGATAGAAAATCCAAAGTTGTATAACGTATCTAAAAATCAATTTTTTAGGTCAATTGGGAAGGGGGATATAAGAGTTTTTTCTCCTTTTTGACCTTTATAAAGGTCTCCCCCCCGTATCTCCCCACCAAAATGAGCTAGGAAGCTGAAATTTGGATCATGTTTTCAAAAATTCTTCAAATACCTTTGAAAAAAAAAATTCGTGTATTTCTTTTGGTTTTTGCGTAAGGTTTAAAATTTTTATTTGTTCATTTCTTCCCAACTATTGGATAAAGGGTTTTGAAAAAAATTCTGTTATGTAGTTCCCGTCTGCTTCTACACATTATGGTTAGTTTCAATTTTTTAGCAAAAACAAATCTTTATGACGATTTTTTAATAAAAAATATGCTTGGGGTTGTGTTGGGGTGGGGGTGGGGAGTTCTTATGCTCGAATTTTTTTTAAGGATCGTCAATAATGCTCTACGATAACTTTTGAAATCTGAAAACAGATCCAAATCATCTATCTTGACCGTAAACAACCTTTGAAATCCAAAAACACTTCTGAACTAATCGCATTGGAGCTTTTACACTTTGATGATACTGCCAGCTTCTGTTCTATTTTTGATTATTATAAGATAATCGAATACACGTCATTTTTCTTGGAAATCTGTACGATGATTGATGAATGAAATGAAAATGATACCACAACCAAAATGAGAATAGAGAACCATATCCACCCTAAAGTATACACCGATACCATAATGAAATCATGTGTCACATGTATCCCTGATCCAGTGTGCATATAATCATTCTAAATACTAAAATGATATCTACAAAGCAAAGTGAGCGCTTTGCTACAGAGTCCATAATTTCTAATAACTCAATTAAATAGATTTTATATACCATCAGCAACTTTTTGAAATCAAAGAGAACACTGCCTACAGTTTGTTTTTGTTTTTCAAATAAAAGTTCGGTATTTTCACAATTTTGGAATATTTGAATTTTCAGAAATATTTTTAAAAAAGAACATAGGTACGAATTAAACAGCAAAAAAAAAAAAGTATAAATAATTAAATTATAAAAAAAAATCACGATAAAAAAGTCTGCCAAAATAAAGAGGTTGAGGAAAGCAACAAAATAATCAAAGCAGAATCAAGCCAAGTTTCCACAGAGCGTTCAAACTGAAATTATAATGTATATAGTGAAAGCAAATGATGGCTCGAGCTGCATTTTTAATGTTTTTTTTTCTTTTTTTACTCAGCAGCGTGAATTTATAAACACAAACCCATAGTAATGATGATGAATGATGATAGAGATCTTTTTGTTTCCTTTAAACAGTTACCAGATATTTTCAACTTACCTACAACTACGGCACCAACATCTATGGAATCGTTGGAACCGTATTTATTAGAAACTTCCAATTTAATATTATATTGACCATTCTCTAAACCTGAGAAAGTATACATAATTTCATCTTTCTTATCTTCGGCGCTTAGCGTCTTATGTTCTAGTTCTCTCCATTCGGGTTCCTTGAAAAAATAAAATAAAACTATGATAAAGAAAAATTCGATACGTGAAATTTAATTCATCAGAATGAACGTTTACTTCAGCTTTTTTAGCGAACACTTTGTATTCTGAGATCGGAGATATGCTCATGACTTTCCATAAAACTATTGGATTTTTCGATTCATCAAAAGAGATCTTTTTAGAGACTGGTTTGGATGGAGCACCTGTAATTAATATCGGATGTTTTAAAAATTGACGAATTGCCCTGGTAATGAGTGGGCATAAGTACTACTAAATAGGGTAATATTTGATATGAATTATAGAAATATGTTTGAAAAATACCGTTCAATTCTATATCAGCGGATTCTGTTGGATTTTTATTCGTTTGACAAGTGTATTTTCCAAGATCTTCTTCTTTTGCTTTTTTAATGATCAAACAATTCGAATGTTTTTCCAGTTTTGTTTCGTATCGGTCGTTTATCTGGATTATTTTTCCTTCTTTTAGCCAATTTATCTAAATAAATAGATGAAAATTTTATTAAAACGTCTATGCGATTTAATTATCCGATGAGTTGATCGGTAGAAACATACTTCTCTGGTTCTATCGAAAACACAACAAAGTTTCGTGCTACTTTCTGCTTCACCGGGATATACTTTTGATGATTCTGGATGAACTCCTGAACGACAAAATGAAATTTTTAACAAACTACGTGATGGTGTAATTATAATAGGTCAATATATGAGAATTATATACTAAAAAGAAAAGCATGGCTGTGAAAAATGGTAAACAGACAGATAGATACGTAATTATGTTCAAAATATCAAAACAATTATATAAAATGATAATAATGATTAATACTACGTATTCTAGTGCCTTTTACTTAACGGTACTGCAACCCAATAAACAGGTAAGTGTGAACATTGCATTCTTTAGTACGTATTTTTATAAACAATTGCACAGCGCTTCATTTTATGATTTATATATTATTAGCTCAAATTTTTTGTTACAAAATCCATTTCGAAGTCTTTGAAATGTTATAAAAATTTGGAATCGTTTTCAGCATAGTTCGTCACATAGCACGACACAAACCATTAAAACACGTACTTTCACTCTACCCTCAGATTCCCCTCACATTAATTCAGGATGGCAATGATTTTCCCACTTTCATTGTGGTCATATTCATGTTTTATTGATTAAAACCAATAAACGTTCAAAATTAACTCAATATTTTCAAAATAACTAAACGCAAATAGAGATTTTTCCTACTGCATAAAAAATGCAACTTGTTAGGCATAAAGTTCCGCCTTAAAATAATTTTTGAACCTTTTAGCCAAGTTTTCGGTGCCAGATTGGCAAAGAAAATTAGGCTATTACAGACTATCGACCAACAGAGATGCAGGACGAGCAAAGTATCAAAAAAATATATTTTGAGGTTCTAGGATTTTTTTTTGCATATCACATCCTTATGTTCATCTTTAATCTGATTTCTTATACCATATTGTCAATGAAAACCAGGATATTACGGTCTGTTAACCTAGAGAAGGATGGAGGGGGAAGGAGGAATATCGACAAAACTCGTTTTGGGCTCCTAAAAGACCATTAAGGCCATTTTTGGCCACCTCAGATATTTATTTTTTCTACCATCCCCCTTCTCTCCGCGAAGCTAAAATTAATTTTCTCAGCTCAATACCGACTAAAATTGATCAAATTGGTGAAGTAGATTTTGATTGAGGGCGGATTTGATATTCTAGAGTCGGGATAGCCTCGAATAAAAATTTAATTGTGTCCAAATTTAAGAGAGGAAGTGCTTGCAGGTTAAAATCGCAAAAATTATTTCTTTTTGAGCCAACCGTAGGCAATCCAAAGTTGCACAACATATTAAAAAAATTAGCCTCCTAGGTCAATTAGGAGGGAAGATATGAGGGATTTTCCCCTTTTTGACCTTGAAAAATGACCGTTCCTCCCCTATTTCCACCTCGGTATTGAGCTACGAAGTTAAAATTTGGTATGTAAACTTAGTAGAAGGCCATTATTGTGCCTCTTGGAGATTTCGACTTTTCAGACCCAGTATATCTCCTTAGGGCCCAGAAATGTGTTTTTTTTATGAGTTTTTTTATTTTTTGAGTTTGTTCCTCGCATAACTCCCCTTCAAATTGAGCTAGGAAGTTGAAATTTGGTATGTAAATTTAGTAAAAGTACCAGATATGCCTTCAGGGAGTCTTGACGTTTCAGCCTCATTTCACCCCCTTACCGTCTCGAAAATGTAGTTTTTTTGGACCATTTTTCTTATTTTTTGAGTTTGTTCTTCCCATAAGTCCGTTCCAAATTGAGCTAAGGAGTTGAAATTTGGTGTGTAGAGGTCTTAGATGTGCTTTTTAGTGGTGTAGACTTTTCAGACCCAATGCACCCCTCTACCCTCAGCACTGATTAGGAGTGATGCTTTTTTTCTGCTCAAAGACCATAACCATCTACTCGGCTCAATATCAACCAAAATTGCCCTAATAAGTTAGCAGGCTTAGATTGGAGGCCGATTAGATACGTATGAGTGGAAATGGCCACGAGTTAAAAGTCAGTCATGTCCAAATTTGAAGGAGGGGATGCTAAGGAACAAAAATCGTAAAAATAGTTCTTTTCTAAGCCAGTTGATGGAAACCCCAACAATTATACAAAATACCCAAATATCAGCCTTTTAGCTCAATTATAAAGAGAGTAATGGGGGAGGGGGAGGAGAGAGCTCCTTCTTTTAATTCTGAAAAAAGTCAAGTTTCTCGTATGCCACTCCACCTAACTCAGCTTTTGCTTTTCCCCTTACAGTATGCTTTTTTGTGAATTGTGTGTTCCGATTCATCAGTCCTACTGCCTCCTAGACCCTCAAAATGTGAACTTTGCTCATATCAGATTAGGATTTTGATATTTTTCAAGTTGATTCCTTGCATTAAGCTCCCCCCCCCCACCGATGTTAGCAGTTGAAATTTGATGTAAGTGTATATAGCAGGGATTTTAGATGTGCCTTTAGAGGAGTTAAATTTTTCAGGCCCATTGCAGCCTGTGCCAGGGCCAAAAAAAGAAGTTTTTTCATTTGGTTTTTGGTGTTCTTCCTTTAGTTCTTATTCGTATAATTTCACTGTAAATGAAGGCGAGAGACTGAAATTTGGTATGCAAATTTAATGGGCATGGGTAGGAGGGGAGCTAGATATGTCATTCTTGGGGTTCAGTTATATATCACTTAGTTAAAAACAGAATCAAAAAGATACTCACCATTGATGACATAAACCTGAAATGATTTAGCATCAGATGTTTCACCATTATCTGCTTTACACGTATAAATACCAGAATCATGAGAGCTAGCCGAGCTGATTTTAAAAATTGGCTTGTTTGTACTCAGATCCTGTTCTACAGCATTTTCGGAGCTCTAAACATGAAAGTAAATTTTAAAAGGGAGTGCTTAGTATACGAGTTTTGCAGCAAAAATATTTTTGACGTGAAATATTCGTACTTACTTTTCTAGACCAAGAATAATTTGGTGATGGAAATCCCCTGGCACGGCAAGTTAAAGCCAACTCTGTTAAACTATCGACATACTTTTTACCAGATAACGCGTCGATTCCAACTTGTTCTATAATACAAATATTTTCAAAATAATTATACATTATAATATGTAGATATTATCAATCAGTACTTGTCGAGCCTTACACTCGCTAACATATGCATCTCCTGCAGCAGGAGTCATGGAAATCGAGACAGGTATTAATGAACGAAAAAAATGGGTTTTGAGGACTGTAGAGGATGCCATCACTCCAAAAAATTTGAACAAAAAATAACTTGATGAATTTTTTATGAGTTTCCAGCTTTTAAAATGAGAGCCTACAAACCTTTTCCAAGTTTTCAGTGCCCTTTTAAAGGTCATACTGAAGGTCCAAAAAAATCTGAAAAAATTCCACCACACTCCTCCCAGGTACCTTCATTTTCATACCACGTTTGAAAAAAATCTGTCAAAAATTCGCGAAGGAAACAAATTAATTCAAAAATCCCCCATGTATTTTTTGCGAATAAAAAATTGTCCAAATCGTGGTTTTTAATAATGGACCTTGTAGTAGGAAACATAAGCAGAATTTTAGCTTATATGCAAAATTAGTCTATCTTGATTATTTCAAAGAGCTTATAGAATTCAAACGAATGCTGCCCCTTCAATAACGAAGTAAGGCAAAATGTGTATATGTCAAAATTTGTAGGAAAAATTGCTGTCTACAAGGCTCACTGCTTATATTAGTGATTGGATTTAAATTTTGAAAATTGCTCATTTGTTCAATTTTAAGACGCTTATACAATGTACAATGTCCCTTTTGAGGAAGGGTGAAGCTTTAAAGGAGAACATTGAATTTGCGTCTACGTGTACTAAGCGTTTTGAGATCGTGGGAAAACAACACAAGCGACAACGAACCAATCAGAACACAGAGTCATTTCCGTTGGAGCGATCTGATTGGCTCGTTGTCTACTGCGTTGTTTTCCCGCGTTTTTAAAACGCATATTCTTTCGTTGGCGTACTATAACACCTATCTCGATTTCCATGACTCCTGTGGTAAGAAATATGTAGATTGGGGTGGAGTGAAAAAAAGCATATCTCGGATTTTGACCAAACTCACAGAGGTGGTTGACTTTGAGTTAAAAATCTATCATACAAAATTTTATGTCTTTTTCGAGATTTCCAAAATATCCTGGAATGAGTTTCTCGCATGAAACACTTAGCCTGACTAGCTTCTGTATTTTGTTGACGATTGAAATGTTGGTTCGTAGCATTCTTCGCCAGGCCCACATCTCGAAGGCATCGATTCTTCTTTTATCATCTGCCTTCAACGTCTATGTTTCCGCGGAATTACGAAAACAGAGAAAACAAGTGACTGTATTAGTCTGTTCCTTGCCTTTCTGGAGATCTTGTTATTACATGTGACATTACGTAGTCTGGTCATAGCTGATTTGCTCAGAGCGATTTGGCACCGTATTTCTGCCGATGAGCCTCCATCTGCTTTGATGATGGAGCCGGAATATACGAAAGCGTTCACCTTTTTCCTATTTGCTCAGAGCTGAAGAAACTGGAAGACACTTTGCCTGATCCACCAACATGACTTTCGTTTTTGATGTATTAACACGAAGTTCAAGTTTTTCGCTTGTTATCTTCATCAGGTTGACGAGCTCTGCCATTTCCTCTTCATCTGAAGCAATCAAGGTGGTATCGTCTGCATATCGCAGATTAGAGATTCTTCTTCCTCCAACGGAATTACCATCGGTCCGGTGTTCTAGAGCCTTGCGAATTATGTGCTCACTGCTCACAATAGATGTTGAATAAGTGCGGGGATGATATGCATCCTCACATCCCGTAAAAATGGTGTAGAACCCCGATCACAGGACTAAAAGATGCGATTTTCAAAGATGTTCTTACTTTGGGCACCCATAGCTCCACTCTAGCCCCCTTCCCCTTTGAGCTAGGGACACAACATTTCGTGTGGTGAGTTTTCAACTCAAAGTCAACCACCTCCGTGCGTTTGGTCAAAATCCGAGATATATTTTTTTTTACTCCATCCTAATGTAGATATAGTAAGTAAATACATATAATTAAATAATAATAGATCCAGATATATAACTACCTTTCACTCCAACTCGATGAGTGATAGCAACAGTGGTATTTTTCACAGCCGGTATTGCGCAAGTATAGTTTCCAGCCAAGCTTTCGTTGAAACGTTTTATATGTAGGGTGTGATCTTTATCCACCGTATAAATATCCTGAGCGTTATTAACTCCATGACTATCGAGAAATAGCGTCACAAGATTAAGCTGCCATACGACCGTATCGTCTTCGCCACCTAAATAGTATCAAATGTATGAAGTATAATTACTTAAACAATAAGAATCACTAATTCATAATCAACCTAGTATCGAAATAATATTTATTACCTTCTACTTTACACTGTAACGTAACTTGGTCTCCGAAATTGGCAGTAATTTCTTGTGGTTTCGTTACAATAACGGGATTAGAAGCGGGAAGATCTCTTTGAAAATCTTCATCGTATTCGGACGGCTCTGCCGGCGCAGCAATGCTAAAACCTTTAACAAAACAAAAATAGCGATATATAATATAAGTAATTGGAGCATCGACCACGCCCTTGTAACGAATTAATGTCTTTGTCAGACGGATAGCCGATTTTTTCTAATTAATTTTGACAATGTAATTGCTTCGTGACGGGTAAACAACAACAGTTCACCAGATCAATAAATGGAGAAATATCGCGTTAGTTGTCATAAACAAATTGTGAATTTCCGAGCATTTACTTAACGAAGGTACAATGACATGAAACTACACTAAATAAATCTAAAATCACGCGAAAGTTCGAAGTTTTCGAAATTATTTACAATCATTCTTGAACAGGGTGTAGCAAATAAATTTTGCCCATTTTATATCGTGCTTTAAGGGTATAACTCGTTTGAAATTACCCCATTATCCTTTCACCCTTCTCCTCCCCCTCCCCTCGAAAAATGGGCTCAGAGCAAAAATTCTATCAAAATTGGATTCAGCACCTTCAAGAACCGCTAATTTGACACCACGCAAAAGCCAACTGCAAATTCGTTTTCAGGATGTTCGACTCATATGGAAAGTAATTCCATGAAATTCATCGTAGGTATTTACTTTCGCTTAAGGCAGTGGTCTCATTCAAAAACAAAAAAAATTTTCTGCGTTCACCTCCTTTAGGAGAGCAAAAACTGATCGGTAAGCAACTGAGTACTCGATTTCGAGTGAAATTAAAATTTTTTTTCGTCTATCCTACCGAAAACATAGGCCTGTGAACACCGTATATTTTCCACAAGAGCACCGTGGAAAATGTGACGAATTTTTATGAGCTCAATACGACGGTTGGTCAGTTTTTATTTTTATTGACAATTTTCTACCATTCCAAACCTTTTGAAATATCTGTGGTATATTTATGGATAAATAACACGTTTTTTGAAAAAAAAAGTTCCATTGCACCTTTGACATTTTATTACAAAATGGCCGCTCCAAATGTTTAAAACGCCGTAATTCGGCAAAACATTGCTCAAAAATTGCTCAAAATTTTTTTAAGGTTCCTTTGACCGCCTAGAATTTATGGAAAAAAGCGCAAAATTTCTATCAACATTTGGCAAAAAATGAAAAAATTGAGAAAAAAAAACACATTTTGGTACCTTTTTTGGAAAAGACTTGCGACAGTGATCCAAAATTTTGTCGAAAAGTTTTTTCTTCGTGGTTGACTTTTTGGGGCAGGAATGATCGAAATCTGTTTCATAGGCAAATTCACCGTTCGTAACCGGCTATACCCTTTGAACTAATACGAGCAGACTTTGAATCTTATTCGGTTTCCCTTTCTATCTAGCCTGATTTTCAGTATCATATTGTGAATGAAAACCACACTATTACAGTCCAACGACCTACGGCGGATGAGGGGGTAGGGCAATATCGGAAAATCTGTTTCGGGGTCCTTGAAGATCATTATCATAATTTTTGGCTATGCCAGATGTTAATTTTTATTTTTTTTTGTTGGAATATTATTTCCAGCATGCATATTTTATTATATTTGTTTGTATTCTTAGTATTAATGACTAAACAGTAGGTTCGGAATCTATCTTGATAAGAGTTCTAAGAATTATAAATACCTACCTATCAATGTTAAGATTATAAGATGTAGGTTTGATTTCGTTTTTTTAGTCATCACATATAGAGCAGAGAATACAGTTCTCTTTTATTCCAACATTTTTATTAATTTGTTTCTCTGAAATTAAAAAATTATTTGCTCGGATAGATACAGACCAAAATCGATCAAATTTGAGGAATAGGCTTCGATCATTGTGCCATTTAATAGTCTAGATTAAACATGACCCAGGTTTAAAATTCAGTTGTCCCTCAATTTGAGGGAGGGGGTGCTGAGGGGCTAAAATCGCAACAATTGTTTCTTTTTGATCCAATTGATAGAGTCCTCAAAGTTGTATAACATATCCAAAAATCAGTTTCTTAGGTCAATTACGAGGAGAGATATCAGGGGTTTTTCCCTTTTTTCACTTTGAACAAAGGCTGTTCCTCCCCAATCTCCTCGCCAAATAGAGCTGGGAAGTTGAAAGTTGATATACAGACTTGGTAGGAGCCGCAGATGGCGGTGTCGACTTTTTAGCCTCATTGATATCTCTTCACCCTCACCACTGATTAGGAAAAAAACTTCAAGAAACCATGTTTTTTTTTTTTTTTTTTTTAAATTTACATAATAATAATATTTCACAAAAATCAGGCTGAAAAAGTATCGCAAAGTGAAGCTTTTTTTAGTTCTCGAAGTTAGATGTATTTAAGCGCGCCATTGATCGAAATAGCTTGTTTTGTACGTACCTAATCACTTATCCTTTGACATATTAATAAATTGGTGACTTGGTAAATAGGTAGGTACATACATAGATTTAAAGGCATAAGTATACAAATTTGACAAGTCTAGGCAAACCATGGGTGGTCTATACATATACCCATACCTATGCATAGAACATGGTCGGTAGATCGTGCGGCTTTGTGGCGTATCAAGGAGGCAATATTTCGCAATACAATAGCATGGGCCACCTTATTGTTTTCCAACAATTAAATAATATATACGATCGGATACGGACCGGCTACTGGTAAAATGTAGGAACCTTCTATTTATAGATACATAATATAGTATATATTAAAATTCAGGGATCATTTATCGAACACCCGGTGTTCGATTTTAAAAAAGAAAAAAGTTATTACTGTCTTTAAATGATAACAGCTTGATAGACGAACAAGTTTTCTCCCGTATAATCTGTTCGCGTTTTTCTTCGATGCTATCGAAAGGTAAGAATGAGATTCGAATTAATTTCCGAATCGATATGGAATCGAAAATCCATTTCGAGTGCTGGTGTGCTGGCGTACATTATACGTAGGTATATCTCTCTACATTCATTAATTATATTTTCTATATATATATTTAATCATAAACATTGTCGGTCCATGTTTGATAGGTCGTTAACCTTGCTAACCTTTAAAACCACGTGGTTGAGTATATATTTTACTTACATGTACGTACTTAGGTATTTCATTTTTTTTTCAAACCTATGCGATGTATTCGTGTGGTTGATGGATCGTACGAAGATGGAAAAACTCGCTTCATAATTTGTTGCATATATTTACGTGTACGGCGAGTATATCTACCATAATGTTTCAACGTTGGGTCGTTGATAGGAAAGTGAAACTCGCGTGTGCTAATGCTTAATTACTTATTACACGTACTTAACGACGACGCGACCAAGTATAAATTACCAAAATATTATTCGGTGTTAGCAGACACAGACACATCAAAAAAGTGGATAATGACCCTTGCAGTGAGTTACCTCTGCCCAAGTGTATAATAATTTTGAAAATTTTTTTCACTTGAAGAAAGTTAAGGAAATTGTGTTTACTTCAAGTTCATAAATTTACCAGCACCGCCGCCTTCTTGTTTCACTGAATAAACTTTTAATTAATTACCTAGCGTGATTGGAGATACTGAAATTTTTCCATCATTCTTCCAAACTCAGCTATGTTCGTTGTGTTGATAAATTGAACACAATGCATATTTTTTCATCTGTAATAAGGCCTCATTCTAACGATTTTTAGCACTTTCAACTGTATCCATGAAACCATTCGGCGACCACGCGAAAGCCAAGAAAATTGTGTTTCCGAAAAGCCCCCTCCTCCCTTCAGTGATTGGTTCCGGGAGCGAGGGCAGGCCTCCCTAAAAATTTCTCCCTGCATCTACAAGCACTATATAAACATCAAATCACGTTTTTTTCGATAGTTTAAACGGCAATTATTATTCTATTCTACTGTGTTCACATTTTTCAAATTTTTGGTAATTTGGAGGTTAGTTTTGAGCACGAGGTGACCGGATAAGGAAAGTAAGTTGATATTCGATCGTAGCAGTACCGAATTAGTACAAATCAGTATGCAGCATATGGTTTTAATTATTTTTTTCATACTTCAGTATTTCTATGATAGCAAGAGACTAAGTCTTATAATATAATTTGAATGTATACCTAATCTTTAAAAAAATAATTACCAGTATATTATCAAGTAATACCCGGTAAATTATCCTGTAATAACTGGTAAATTATCAAACAATAACTACTAAATTACCAAGTGATGACTGGTTGATTACCAAGTAATTACAGGCAATTACAGGTAAATTAGCAAGTAATTACGGGTAAATGATCAAGTAATTACAGGTAAATTACTCTGTCATGGCGGGTAAATTACCAAGTAATTACACGTAAATTACCAGGTAATTACGTGTAAACCATCTAGTAATTACGGGTAAATTAACAAATAATTACGTACAAATTACCAAGTAATCGCGCGTGAATTACCAAGTAATTTCGTGTAAATCAACAGGTAATTACCGGTAAATTATCAGGTAGTTACGTGTAAATTATCAAGTAATTACGGGTAAATTATCAAATTATTACGTATAAATTACCAAGTAATTTCACGTGAATTACCAAGTAATTACGAGGAAATTATCAAGTGATTTCGTGTAAATCAGTAAGTAATTACCGGAAAATTACCTAGTCGAAACGGGTAAATTATCAAGTGATAATCATTTGTTCAGATCGATAGCAACCAAATATCGATCAAATTTGGACAGTATGCTTGGATTGGCGACTGATTTGGTACTTCTGAATGGAGATGACGTTGGGCTAGAATTCAGTCATGTCCAAATTTGGGTGAGGGGCGTTGAGGGGTTAAATTGTAAGAAAACGATTGTTTTTGAACGAATCGATAGGTAATCAAAATATGTATAAAATATCCAAAAAATCAACCTTCAAGTCAATTAAAAGGTGACATATGGGGGCGGGGGTCTCATTATTGACCTTGGAAGTAGGCTTTTTCTTCTCAATCTCCTCTCCAAATAGATCTAGGAAGTTTAATTTGGCATATAGGCTCAGTAGGAGCAATACACGTGTCTTTCTGGGGTATCGACTTCTCGAGTCCATTAACCCCCCCCCTCCCTCTCAGCCCTAAAAATGTTTTTGGGAGATTTTTCACTTTTTTTGAGTTTGTCCCACGCATATCTCCAAAACAAATTGACCTACGAGGTTGAAATTTGGCATGCGGATTCAGTAGGGGTTCTATATGCGTCTTTTGGAGGTTTCAACTTTTTAGTTCCTTTTGGTCGGATTTTCTCATTTTTTAAGTTTGTCCTAGACATATCACCTTTCCAAATTAATCTAGGAAGTTGAAATTTGGTATGCAGATATAGTAGGAATTCTAAATGCGCCTTTTCCGATTTTCAGGTATTTATTTATTTGTTGTGAATTTTTCATCTCAGGATTAAATTTAGTAGGTCCCCTACAGTATCGCTTACTCTCTTATCAAACTGCTTCTTGTACTTCTACAATACCATGATTAAGATTTTAAGCGTTGGTACGAAGCGATAGCAACAATTATAAATACATAAATACACAAGTATGGTGTACGATATGTGTAAATCTCCGTTCTCCAACAGTTAAAAAGGAAATACCAGCCTAACTCGTCTGAAAGCCCTTACGACGCATTTTGCACCTAATCATGCCTACTACTAATGCCTAGAATCATGAGAATATGAGATGACGGTTTATGAAAAATTGCCTACATCGGCATACCTACTAAGAAGTTTTTCTTTTTCTTTTTTTTTTTTTCAACCGACAGATAGCATCAAAGAAATTACGCTGATGTATATTAATTGCTCCGAGATTCCATAGTTATCGCATATAAAGCGTCCAAGTAGACAGAGATACGTCTAATGATACGCGTTATAGAGAGGAAAAAAAAAACCTCTGGATGAGATTTTTATCTATACGATGAGATTGCAACGAGATAGCTAGGTTGCTTCTGCAAACAGGCAACACAAAAAGAATATAGGTAATACTATAAATCATAATCATAATAAAAATTTCACTCGGAAAAGAATCGCGCAATAAAATAAACCAGTTGGTTACTTGGTTTTTTGAAATTAAAAATAATCCCCTGGTACTATACGAGTAAGCATAGGTAGATCTTTGGTCGTCGGTAGATCGTAAATTTGCGATAAAGTAACACGTGTTTGTGTTTTGAGAATAAAAAAAAAAAAAGTTTCAGTGGACTTGTGACACCATCAACAAGCATCAATATTTTACAAAAAAAAAAAAAGAAAAAAATATCAAGCAGGGTATGTACCTAGAAGGGGCTACTACATCAGGCACCTATCATATAGATCTATACACACGTAGGTACTTGGGTATATCAGGCTGTTTTCATTTCGAAATTTGACTCAATGAATAGTCATTACTGAATGGAACTTTATACATGTACTTGGAAGAGAAGTCATAGTCATTGTTTATGGACAAACTGTTCGTCTTCGGTAAGATTAATTAAGCTCATTACTCGATTCGAGGAGATATCTGTATAGAGCTCTATTGGTGCATAAAATTAATGTATTTTAAACGGTTTTTACACATACTCTTGTATACTATTTTTGACTTGTCTCATAATATTTGCGCAGCTGTTATCGATGCGTGGCAGCTGTTCAGTATTAGTAAGTATAGTATATGCTTATACTTATACACAAGTCTATCTTTTCCTTCTCTCTCGCTCTCTCTCATGTCGATGGTACATCTACATAGTGCATACGAATACACTGGTACACGCCACCAGCTGAACGCTTGCGTACAGTTGTATACATTGTATTCGTGTACATGCATTTGCGTATGGTACATTAGCAAGCAGTACGTGTTTGGCTGAATATGATGATAATGATTTCTTTCGATACATTGTCGGCGACGAGTATGACGTTAATTGCGAGTCTTGTGCGCGAGCTTACACTTCCACGGGTTGATATTTTGGAATACTACGTTACCATTACCAAAAGAGCACCGGTCGTATAAAAGTGCTACCACGATGCCTAATCGTCCTCTCGCGTGCTCCAGCCGCGAGTAATTACCCAGCGTTTTAATTAGCGGTATCGATCGAGGTGTGATTTATTAGAGGAGAACATGAAATGGGAAGGATTAACTTGGTAGGAATGAAATTTTGTACAGCGATGGGTGAAAATGCGCCCTACCTATACCTACACCTACCAGTACTACCGACTTGATGATTGCTGATGTGATAGTACCAGACGTTTTACGAATAAATATATCCAGACAAGCGACGAACAACGCGCAACGTGCCTATTTTTCACAATTATAGTCATTAAAGATATCCGAACCACGTGGTTATCTCAGATTAATGTATGTATTATTAGACGAAAATATCCATCGGTTCGCCTGCGAGCAAATGCACCTATACAAGCGTGTAGAGTGAGAAAAGAGGAAATTTCACGTTGCAATGAAATTATTGTAGTAAAAGTGTAGGCATTTTTGAATTATTATCGATAAATTAAGATATCGAGATAGTTGCACGGAGGAGGGAAGGGGGTAAAGTAGGTCTTGAGGATAAGTAGGATACCTCTTGCGGAGGCTTCTTGATTTAAGGACCACGTTTTCAAAGTAACGAGGGTATGCAAGGTGGCCCTGAACATTCAAAACTCCCAAAATGCACATTTAAGACTCGGCTGGCTCAATTTAGAGGGAAAATACGAAGTGAAAAGTTGATACCACCAAAATGCTAATCTATATTCCCTCCTAAATCAACGTACCAAATTTTGATCTTCTAACTCAATTCGAAGGTGAGATATGCGAGAAACAGCTTTTTTTCAAGATCAAAAAGGGGAAAAGCTCCTGAGTCTCTCCTTTTAGTTAACGTAGGAAGCTGATTTTTAAATATTTTATAGTTTATATTCACTCCCTATATGGATGGATTTGGAAATGAAAAATTTTTGCAATGTTTAGACATGAGTGAATTTTGAGCCAAAGTCTATTCCCATTTATACACATCTGATACGTCGTCAACCTAAGTTTACTGACTAAATTCCAGCTATTTTGGTTGAAATGGAGCCGAGTAAATGATTTCAGTTTTCGCTAAAAAAAAACTAATAAAAAACTAATGGAATACCTCACATGACCAGAAATCGTCTTAATTGTTTTCGAAAACCCTTGCACAACAAATTTCGTTGATACTCCTTTCCCGCCACAACCGCTGTATGTCGATATTCTGTAATAGGCATGACATTGAAAATTAGTTTAAACAGAGAATAGAAAACAGGGGCTCCTACCTGCACCTTCAATATGGTCAAAAACTCAAAAAAAGGAAAAAGTCAAGGGACACATCCATCTCGTATACCCACATTTTTCAAATTTTTGGTCAGTTTGAAGCACGAATGAGTCGTATCAAGAAACTAACTTGATATTCGATCTCAGTGGTGTCGAATTGGGAAGAATAAATATGCTACACGCTGCTTCAATCATTTTTAAATATTTCCCCATTCTCACTGTGGCTGAGGGGTCATGCAGGGTACAAATCTAAGAGGTAAGTGAACATTCATACTCATCGACCTGAAATGACTAACAATCGATATGTCGATTCTTTTTTCCACTTTTCTAGAATTTAATCGTGTTGAGGACGTGGTGGGGGCATGGAGGGGAGGGGGGTTTTCAGAGAGGTCGAATCAAAAAACTAAGGTGGCGGACGCGCAGGAGGGAGCGGTGTGTTCAGAGAGAGCGAATTAAAAAATCAAACCAATGTTCAAACTCAGCATTCTCGAATTAGTAAGAATCGATGGCACTTCACTTTTACCATTTTTTTTTGGAGTTTTTACCAAAATTGAGAACCCTTAATGCCCCCTAAGGATGTTGAAATCCAATTTTGAAAATTAGTTGGTTCAAATAAATACGAAAAGATATATTAGTGGTACCTTTTTCATATTATATATTATTAAATAATAGCTTCGAACCTCCATACTCATCACAAAAAGTTGAGCTTTAATCTTTAAAAGTTCAACTTGAAGTATTAAAAATTTTGACCATCAATTTCGAATATCCTTTGTATCAGTTACTGACCATTTTTAGGAAGCTGGTGTAGGCGTTTAGAAGGGTCGGATCGAAAAAATCAGCCGATAATCAAACTGAGCGTCTTTGAATTAGTATAAATCAATATGTCACTTCAATTTTACATTTTTTTTTGAATTTCGACTAAAATTGAGAACCCCTGCGCTCCCCAGGGGTGTCGATATCCCATTTTGAAAATTAATTAGTTGAAGCTAACAAAAAAAAGTTCTATGCGTAGTTATTTTTTTCAGATTTTTAAACGGTAGCTTACAATCTTTAAACTCATCACGAAAAGTTAAGTTTTCATCTCAAAAGTTCAAATTTTGAACTTTCATAATTTTGAACATCAATTTCACGTTTCCATTGAATTACCAACAAAATTGCGTAAACAGATTTATCCCAAGTCTAAGCAATGATGAAATATGAGTCTTCAAAGTTGAGCTGTTCGGCCAAAAAATGACGCAACTTTCTGAAGAGTTAAAACAAAAATGATGGCGATTTTTTTCGCTAGACCATCGAGAAAAACAAGCAAAAAATTTTCAGCGTTTAAACGAGATTGAAAGACCCAAGTTACTTAGTTTTTGGGTCGTTTTGCCATGGAATGAGCCTTCAGTATTTTGTTGGACAGAACTGGTCAAGTTTCCAAAAGATCAAAGGGTAAACTCCCTTTCCCCTCCTCACATTTCCTTGAGTTGCATCCTCAAATACAATGACGCAGCAAAGAATGTCTTGTGAAGGGATAGGGAGGAGGAGGGGAGGGGATCCGATCCATTTTTTTTATAAAGAGCCTATGCTGTAACAAACACTGTTTTTTGGGGCTTGAATTCGGGAAAATGCAGGAAATTAGTAGTTGTAGCGGGGTGTAGGAGAAGAGAAAACATCCTCCTTGCGGTTAAAAAAATGTGAAAAAATTTTACATTTAGACTATTTTTTTTCTCCAACTTCTAAAAATACACCGGAGATTTTGAAGAAAAATTGAGGTTATGGGGTATCAAGGAAATGCGTTTTAGTGTTCTAGAGGACCATAGAGACCATTTTTGGCCATGTCAGATATTTATTTCGCTTTATTTTATTTACCCCCTCCCCCTCAACTCAGAATCATTTGCTCTGATCGATACCGACTAAAATCTTTCAAATTTAGGCAGTAAACTTGGACTGGCGACAGGTTTCATATTTTTGAGTGGAGGTGACTTTGGGTTAAAATTTAGCTATGCTTAAATTCGGGGGAGGGGGGAAGGTGCTGAGGAGCTAAAATATTAAAAATTGTTAATTTTCAAACCAAACAATACAGAATGAAAGGTTGTTAAACACGTCCAAAAATCAGTCTACCGGGTCAATTGAATGGGGAGGCATGCGGAATTTTCCCCTTTTATATACTTTGAAAAAAGGCTGTCCCAAGCATATATCCCCACCAATTTGGCATGCGTATTTATTAGATGTCCTAGATGCGCTTTTTTTGGTGTTTCAACTTTTCATTTCATTTGCTTTTCATTGCTTGAATTTCTTAAACACATTTTCTCGAAGAGTTAACAACATTTTTGAATTATTCGTTCACGAATTTCCAGAATTTCGTGCTGTATTCAGTTTCAAAACGTACAGAAAAAGAAATAAATAGGCGAATAATATTAGGTTGGAAAAAATTTTGGTCGTTAAAATTCATATTTGAAGGTTCTTTTAACAACAAGCAAAAAAGCGAAATTTTCAATTCCTCGGCAATGCCAGCATTAATATATGGCTCTCAGACCTGGACAATGACAAAAAAAGATGAAAATAGGATCAGGACTACGCAAAACTCAATGGAGCGCTCTATGTTAAATATAAAACGAAAGGAAAGAATACCCATTAGAAAAATGAAAAAAGACCTAAAAAATAACGTTGACGTTGTCCATGCGATAAGACGCCTAAAATATGGGACTGGGCAGGGCACGTTGCCAGAATGGAGGACAAACGATGGACCAGTATT
>FIZR01025529.1:0-12239 GCA_900060175.1 Ferrisia virgata | reverse complement strand
TTTGTCTATCAGATCCGTAACTAGTGTGGGCTAATTTCTTTAGGAGATTTATTTTGGAAAAGCAGTTTTGTCTTACTTGAGTTAGGTGTTGATTCCAGGATAATTTGTTGTCGAAGGTTAAGTCGAGATATTTAACTGATTCGGAAAATGGAATTTGATTTTGGCCTATGGAGATATCAAGCGTTTTAGGACACTTGTATTTTCTACAAAAATGTATTGCTGTAGATTTGGTGGACGACATTTTTAAACCATTCTGTAAAGACCATTTTCGAATGTTGTTGGCCGATTCTTGGAGGAGATGTTTTCTAATGGAGGGGTCTTTGCACTCAATGAGAATGAATCTTTTGTTTACATAAACCAATAAAAATGTTACAGAACGTTTTTTGGAGAATTTCTCGGCACTGCTAAACTAATGCCTAACTGATCTTGAAAAACGAAAGAAGAAAAATTGGAGGGAGATAGAGGAATCTCCCAACTATGTTTGCCCGTTCCACATTTAAAGAGAAGACAACAAAATATTGGTACAATTTATTACTCATAAAGAAATGAATCCAAAACTACGCCTCTCAGTACTCCACGCTGGTACAAAGGATGGGTTCCAGTCTCATAACTTTGAAGCAAATTTGAATTCTTCATTACGAATCAGCATTTGGGGTATCATTTTAACAATTTTTACTTCATTGCACAGCTTCAAACTACTCTCTAATTTTATACTCTAAAAATAAAAAAACCATCGCCAAGCCTGATTTTCGTAAAATGTTATAATTATATGTAAACGGAAACAAATTTCCTTATCGAGGACAATTCAGCCTCATCGCACCTCCTTACAGCCCCGAAATTTTTTTGGTTGGTTTTTCATATTTTCAGAGTTTGTTCCTCGAATAACGCCCCTTCAAATTAAAAATTGAAATTTGGTATGCAGATTTATTTTATAGGTTCTAGATGTGCTTTTTGGCGGTTTCAACTTTTTAGCCTCATTGCATCCCCTCTCAACTCCCAAAATGTAGTGTTTTGGTCAGTATTTCACGAAAATCAGACTGAAAAGGTGATGTCTTTTTTTATTACTCTTTGCGATTTATCACACCGCACGTAATATCATCGTCAGAAATATCAACTTGGATTAAGAATTTATCTGATTTTCGTTTCAAATAATCATCATTATTATAAATTCAGTCAAATTAGCATTAAATAATGGAAAAATTGGTGACCAAAATTTTTTTTCGCAGGATTGTAGCACACCATCCCCTAAACAACATATCCGAAATCGGCCAAAATCGGGCCGGTGCTTCGTCCCCAATATCCCCATTTTTACTCTACAAACAATTGTTTTACCAATAACTTTGCCCCTAACTTTGTTCCTAAAGGCGATAGAGAAAAAAAGCCGGATTAAAAAATGTAGCTGGTAAAATTTACAATAAAAAAGGTTATTACATATTTTTTTCGAAAATCGATTGAAACATATTGAAACCAGCTTGAAAAGGATGCGTTACGCGATGACGTGATGTTCCGCGTAGTGGTTCTGTCGCGCCACCAGAGCCCGCCGCCAACGTTCGTGGACACGCGGGCTCATTCTCTTTCAGCACACCTACATACATAAACAGGAGATGGGCCAAACTTCGCTTTTTTTTTAAATCTGCAAACGGTGGGGTCACAATAGTTGCAAAATGAATTTAAAATAATGTGGTAAAAATTTCAGCTTTCAAAATCAATTTTTTCAATCTGCACAAAACTTACTCCAAGTTTAAAAATTTTCAAAAAATCGAAAGAAAAATTGTTTTTGAAAATTTTTTACGAAAATGGAATTATTACACATATTTAAACTCAAAATAATCGTTGGTAGCAAATTTTCACCATTATCCCTCTTTTTAGTACAAGATTTTTAAAAAATTACACATTTTGCTTTTTTGCAAGATTTTCTGAAAAACTATGACGAATGGCGGAAATGTTTTTGAGAAATAAACGCCTCATCCCCCTCCCCCTCCACCCCCGAAATGAATGCACTACATCAATTTTAGGTGGTTAAATGAATATTATTTCAATTTCATCTCCCATAGCAGATTTGATGTTGAATCAGCTGAAAGCATCAGTGATCTGGAGTCGGATAATTGTGAACACTACGATGAGAGTGGATCTATTTTATAAAATTAAAATAATTTCAAAATACTACGTGCACATTGCATCTCTATTCAAACAATAATTATTTCTTTCACATGAGATAACATAACATTTAGTCCATGTGATTTGTTCGAGTAGGCTGAAAGAGAATTAAGCCCGCGTGTCCACGAACGTTGGCCGCTGGCTCTCGTGGCGCGACAGAAACATTACGCGGAACATCACGTAATCGCGTAACGCGTCCTTTTCAAGCTGATTTTAATGTGTTTCAATCGGTTTTCATCAAAAAAATGTAATCACCTTTTTTATTGGAAATTTCACCAGCTACATTTTTTAATCAGACTTTTTTTCTCTATCGCCTTTAGGAACAAAGTTAGGCAAAGTTATTGGTAAAAAAATTATTTTTGGAGCACAAATGGGTATATTGGGGACGAAGTACCAGTTCGATTTTGGCAGATTATGTGTATACATGTTGTTCAGCGGGTGGTGTTCTATAATCCTGCGAAAAAAAAATTTCGGCCACTTTTTGCGCCATTTTGACTGGACTATAATGCAAAATAACGAATCTGTCATTAAAACTAAGTACATATACGTATATACGTGGTTGGGAACACAGTCATATGCTTTTATACTCGTACACACGTTTGCGAGACATTCGTCCTTCGATATTATGCATGGTTCATTTTTAAAGAGCTAAAATTTTAATACAAGCTACCTCGCTCGCAATATTCTACTAATTAAAACGTCATCTTGTATCAGTACATTATTATACGAATGTTTACACCAACAGTACGCGATAAATATTTCCATAAAATTGTTAATTCTTATTTAATTCTTACCTACTTCGATAGCAGCGAATCTCGTAACAATATAATAATTCTTCCTGCACCTCTTTCAAACGTATAAGCTACCTACTTAGGCTACGTATGTACAATTACAAATGTACCTCATATCATACTAAAATACTCGTACAACAAGCATATAACGTACGTTATTTAATAACTATTTTCGTTCATTATTATTTTTTTTTTTTTTACGTACCTACTCGTATAATATATGTTCATAATCGTCGTGTGTATTTAATGCACATTGTACCGAGTACATTCGATCGAATACACTTCGGTTCTCCCTTCATATATATATGTATACGTAGCTACGTATGTACCTTACCTATACCTGTAATACTTTTCTCTTTACATTCGTTCAACTACGAGTATATATATTTTTCTGTAAAAATAGCCACATTAGCCAGCTCTAGGTATCTCCAAGTAAGTAAGCATATATGTATCTATGAAGCATTATGTAATCTTTGCCATCGCTGTGTCGCGTCGCGTCGCGTCGCACCGCACCTCTTCTAACAAATTAATTACTTACAAACGACTAAATATCCAACTTAATCCTCTCCAAAAGATTCGATTTACATATTTTATACATTTTTTCATTACGTAACATCGTATCGCCTATATCGTACTCTACGTTTCCTTTTTACCTCCCAATATTTTGACATGGATTTAAAAAAAAAAAAAAATTAAATGAAGAAAATCTACCATCGCTCCGTTTATCGTTATACACTGATACAAAATGAAAAATAAGAAGTACTCGGTGACATATACCTCATTCATCGTATATTTACCGCGAAATTATTATTATTATTATTTTTTTTTTAATATACACGAAAATATCCAGACGACAGTTTAATATTCGTATCGTCAAAAAGTTATAAAACACGATGCTGTGCGGCGAGCTTTTTGTTGATCTGTTTTCATTTCAAGTATACATATATATATATAGGCTTACAGTATGTACTTACGTAAATATATCTAGCAGGCTCAAAAAAAAAAAAAAAAAAAAAAAAAAAAAAAAAAAAAAAAAATTTTGAAAAAAAAAAAAAAGGAAAAAAAAAAAAAAAAAAAAAAAAAAAAAAACAGTATGAAAGAATTTTCGAAAATGAGAAAAATGGAAAATAAAAAAAAAACAAATAAAACGAAATGTGTATGTTATGTACGTAATATGTAGGTACTTGTAGTTTAGCATGTAGTATATTTGTAAGAGTATAGTATACGTATAATAACAACAACGCGAATTCGAGATAAGATGTTTTTAATCAATTTTTTCTCTTATTATTCTTTTTTCTCTTATTATTCTTCAAAGACGATTTTATCATCGAGTAAAAACAAATTCGAAATCAAGACTATTCAATCGTCTCTCTATTATTATACTTTACCGCATCGTATGTGATTGTATACATCATATTACATAGAACGTGTGCAAGTGTATCTAACTAGTTAAAAATTACACACATACTCATATTTCTTACACATGCCAATATTATATACTTTTGATCAAGCCGTTATATACAGCTTTTCCCTATTGTACCATTTGGCAACAACGTATTATTTGTAATTCCAATTGAACTTGATTTTTACGCAATTTTTTTTCTTCGATAAAATACGACTAATTTTAGCGATAAATTTTATATTAAAAGTAAGTGTACAAAAAAAAAAACGATGAGATGAACAACAATTTATACATATACGATACGTTTGTATCTAATTTCTCATTAATGCACATTTACCTAGTATATTTATAGTCTTTGGGGACTGCACAAAATTGAAACTATCCAACGTGAATCTATCAATCTAATACATATGAAGGGACTTTTTGTTTTAGCACGATGGTTTTCTACGTCACATTATCAACGAAAACCCTAATGGTGGATAAAGAGGGGAAGAAGACCATTGAGACAATTTTTCGTCATGTCAGATTTTACGCCGACAAAATAGTTAGGGAAGGGCTTGGGGGGGGGGGCTCATCGTACTCACTGGGATGCGTTATAAAACGTATCGAAAATTCTCAAAAATCCTGATACTCCATCTCTCCCCTTTTTAACTTCCTTTTGTGAAGTCCTGGCATCCTGATGAAAGTTTATTATAGAATCGTAGGTGAGGTATCAATGAGCATTGAAATTGTACGCTGATTACAAATATTCTACTCAAAATACCGATACTAGATACTTTTAAACGCCTAATTTTTTGCGGTACACAGTCTGAAAAATTATAATTTTCCTAAGAGCATGACTATACAATTCAGGGCAAGTTGGTCCCCAACGTCTGAGAAGTCACCGGTTAAAATTTTGGTCCTTTACTTCACCATTGACTCTTCGTATGAAATAATTTAGTTGAGCACGGTCGATAATAAATATAACCGCATATTGAGGGCTATAGGAAGGGCTGGTGGAGAAATAGAGAGCCAACATTTTCACTGGTAACTTTTTAGAGGTAGAGCTTAAAGACCAACTTGTACTGGATAGTTTGAAAATTCCACTTTGGGGCCGATTCACCCATCTTAAATAATCATGCTTTTTGGAAAATAACCAGTTCTTTACACTTTGGGCCCAGTTTAAAAGAAGTATCGAGATTTTCAGCAGAATATTTGCGGTCAGTATGAAATTTTATGCAATTTTACAATAATATCACTTTGGAGAGTCAGGGCTCTATAAAAAGCATTTAAAAGAGGAGATTTAATAGCAGGATTTTTGAGGATTTTGTATATGTTTAATAACGCACCTTCACCAGTACAATGAACCCGAAAAAACTCTCCCTTCACAATTCTGTACTAGTTTACTACCTCTTTTTTCACGTTTTTCTACTACACTATTTCCTTTATTTTCTCAACTCGATACCGCGACCAAGATCGGTCAAATTTGGGTGATAGACTTATTCAGATTAACGGCAGATTTGACATTTTTTAGTGAGGATAACGCTGAGTTGAAATTCAGTTACGTCCATACTAAAATAAGAGGAGTGTTTTGAGCGACTTCAATGGTAAAAATTGTTCGTTTTTACACCGATCAGTAGGTAATCAAAAGTTGTATAACATATCCAAAAATCAACCTGCTATGTCAATTAAGATGGAAGAAATGAGGGGTTTTCCGCTTTTTGACTTTGAAAGATTACTATCACACGCATATGTACCTTCTAATTTGAGTAAGAGGATTGCAATTTGGCACTTACATTCAGTAGGAGTCTGGTTTCAATATTTCGTCTCATGCCCTCCATTCCCCCCCCACCCGAGTCCAAAAAACGGTTTTCTGGATGGGGTTTCTAATTTTTTTCAGTTTCTCTCGCCTATACGTCCCCTACAAATTGAGCTAGGATGTTGAAATTTGACAAGCAGATTTAGTAGAAGTCCTAGATGTGCTTTTTAGTGAGGTTCAACTTTCCAGTTTCATTTACCTCCCGCACAGCCCTGGAAACGTGCGTTTTTGGGGCGGTTTTTCTTATTCTTTCAGTTCGTCTCACACATATCTCCCCTCCAAATTGAGCTGGGAAGTTGAAATTTGAGTCAGTTACGTTATAAACTAGGTAGTTTTGATCAAAAATACAAAAAAGTGTATCCGTACTACATAATATGAAGTTTAATCTAATTGTCCCCCCTCCCCCCACTAACATGTACCAACTCTACCTACTCAATTTTCAAACGTATGTTGGGCCGTAACGAGGCCTCTAACAAAAAAACCAATCGCTGATGGCAAACAGAAAATTTCATGCTCTTCCAAATCCTACATAAAGATTTTATCGTAGGACGCTTGGTTTGGCTAGAAAATCGCAAAATGTGAAACCACCTTACTTTCGAAGATTAGAACTTTCGCGAGCTTTCCTCAGCTCTGATGTAAAATTTTTTCAAGTTCAAATATAGCATCTTATGGTTCACAATATGTCATATTTTATTTTTCAATTCGGTTCGATATTTATCAATAAATTCGTTAAAATGGTCGAAGGAAAAAGCAAAAAAATAATAACTTTGATATAATTTTGTTCATACCGTCGTCTTTTCCACATTCTTTTGACCCAGGACTAAAATTTCAACGAAAATGAATTCCAAAACTTTATTACATTATCACCTTCCATCATAACCTTGAAATTGAAATTTGTTTGACTTGAACATCAGGACTCTATCATTAAAAAGTACGCTGATAATATTCGTGCATCCACCATTACTCGAAGAAAAAAAAAATCTATAAAAATGTAACATGTGCACATAATTAATAGTTCTGAATGGAATACATTGTGTCATAGAAGCATGATTATTTTCAGCGTTTCAATTCACTGCTGAGAAAATAATTGCACTACTTTATCTATATCTAATATGACACCATCGTATAAAATTGACTGCTCTATACCAGTCAGAGTGGGTTTAAAATAGCATCTAATAGGGTTAGATTATGTAATAAGTTGAGTATTTCAACAATGATTTTCGCATCGCAAAAACCAATTTGACTTCAATTTTGAAATTTCAAAATGAAATAGTTTTGAGCAGGTCTGTGTCGAGAATGGTAGTCGAGAGATAAATCAGAATTCAGCCTCGTAGATACATCTGGGATGAGTTCTCGAGTCCATTTGTCGTATTTGCAGTTGAGCCATCGTTGTTGTAGGGCTTGAAGCGTGTAGCGGTGGAGAATAGTTTCTATTGGCTCATCAGCTGAGTGTCTCAACATCATGGGAGGTAGATGACCAATATAGGAAACTGAGCCATGTCGTCGAAGATGCCAAAGTACACCAATTTCAGTAAAAAGCAGGTCAAATGGTATGTATCCAGATATAATCATAGCCGCCATGTGACTCGTTGTTCGATAGAGTCTGCCAGTGTTAATTGCCATTGTTCTGTCAAGATGACAAATGATTTTTTGGTTGAGTGTAGTGGACAGTCGATGATAGAATAGGCTGCAACAGTAGCGTAGCAGAGAACCAAATGTGCCCAGATACATTCGTTGAGCCATGTTTGAATATCCAAATGTGTTGTGACAGCTTGCTGCAAGTGCAGCAATATATTTCTGGCATTTTTCAACAATGTATTTGATGTGAGCGTCCCAAGATTAGTAGTCATCAAGAATCACTTTAAGGTATCTCAGTGTGGTGCTTCTGTTGAATTCAACACCGTTGATCGTGAATGTTATCTTGGCGCTTCTGATTTTTGATGCGTTTGTCCACAACAATAATATCAGTCTTTTGAATGTTGAGTTGCAGATGTCTTTTGTTCAAGAATGAGATTATTGCTTCTATAGCTGTTTGTATGCGTGTCCGAAACTGATCTGGACAACTAGTTGCAATAAGCAGCAATGTATCATCTGCGTAGCATTGCAAGAAAGCTCATGTCCATGTATTGTCTAAAACTTGGATTGAAGTAAATCATCGAATGCAATGTTCCACATGTCAGGTCCAAGTACTGATCCTATGGACAGTCACGAGAAAGCAATTTTTCTTTTCCTACACCATTAAAGATGATTCTTTTTTCAGTGAAGTAACTCCAAATTAAGCGAAGGAGATAATGAAGTGGTTTTCTTTTATTGAGTTGTTTCAAGATGTCACACCATCTGGCATTATTAAAAGCTCCTTTGATGTCCAGTAAGATGATTGCTACTAGTTTGTAGTATTTCAGAAACCTGTGATTCATGTTCACTGCTGTATTAACTGCTTCTTCACAACTGTGGTTGCGGTGAAAGCCATATTGGCGATCATGTAGAGGAGAGTTTTCATCCATGTAAGTGTGTAGTTGAGTGGCTATAACTCGCTCCAACACTTTACCAGTAGCTGGAAGCAGGGAGATTGGGTGGTATCCTTCAACACGAAGTGAATCTTTCACTGGTTTAGGAATCATAATCGCGTTTCCAAATTTCCATGGTGTTGGAAAATGCCCTGTTTGCATGCAGCAGTTGAATAAGGCCTCCAACACTGCCGGAAGGGTGTGGTGGAGGGTCTTGTTGAGAGCCTTATAAAGAATTTCATTAGGACCAGGAGCTTTTCGATTGTCCAAAGTTTTAACAATATCCACGATTTCTGTTCTTGAGATGAATGGAGCAAGTCCAAAGGCGCCTGCCAATTCAATACATTGTATTGCATTTGGGTGATTATCTGTTGGGAATTTCACATCTAAAAGATAGTTTGCCTGATCTGTTGGCGAATCTAATGTGCGATTATCTTCATTAATGATTATGTATGATCCTGGCTGGGGTGTCCACCAGTGTACTCCAGAATGTGATTTGGTGACATATGTTGCTCGGTTAATGGCTTCCTGTGTTACTGTGCTAAGGTTGTCAACGTATGTATTTGTATCTGGAGGAGCTGTATTTATATCAATGACAGGTAAATCCAGTTCTCTGATGATATTTAACAGTTTTTCAGCATCTATATTCTTCTTTTGGTGAAAAGGTTCTTGAATATGAATATGTCTGTCTGCGTGTACTTTAAATTGAATGTATTTGTGATCAGGCATAGTGATCTCAGGTAAAAATTTCCAGCAGTTGACAATAGTCTGAGCAAAGGAAAGCGTGTAGCCAAGAATAGACTGCTCTTCATGCGAGGCCCCCTACTAAATCTACATACCAAATTTCAGTTTCCTAGCACAATTTAGAGGGGAGATATGCAAAGAAAAAACTTAAAATATAGGAAAAACCATCCAAAAAACTACATTTTTGAGACTGCGAGCGGACGCAATGGGTTAGAAAAATCGAAACCCCCAAAACACACATCTATACACCAAATTCCAACTTTCAAGCTCAATTTGGAGGGTCGATATGGGAGGAACGTCCCTTTTTTGAAGTCAAAAAGGGGAAAACCCTCATATCTCCCTTCCTAATTAATTTAGAAAGCTGATTTTTGGATATCCTACACAACTTTGGATTATATATCAATTGGCTCATAAGAAGAACAATTTTTGCGATTTTAGCCCCTTAACACTCCCTATCCCATAATTGGGCAAAACTGCATTTTGACTAGAGGTCATTCCCGCTCAAAAGTATCGAATCTGTCAGGGATCCAAGCCTACTGTTTAAATGTGATCGATTTTGGTCAGTGTCAAACTGAAGAAATGACTTTTAGTTTAGGGTTTTTCGGTTACGTTCTATGCTCATATTTCTTTTAAATTCAACAACTGGAGGGTTGAAATTTGGTATGTAGATTTGGTGGAAGCCCTAAATGTACTTTTTGAGGACTTTCGACTTTTCACTCCAAAACCAGGGCCGCATCCCTACATACTTCCAGAGTTCCTTCGCTCGAAATTATTACATAATTTAGCACTATTTCATAAATACTGCATTACACGTACACGAATTTTGTGAAAATGCACCGTATAAAGTACTCGCATATATAAAATATACAAAAAAGGTGATAAAAAGTTTCGAAGGGGTAAATGTACATACATTATTATGATGTGTATAAATATACACACGTACCTACCCACGCTATAATTTAAACACACAACGACATTAAATCCGGTAGTCGTTTGAAAAAGAAGACGAGGAAAAAAAAACAGATAGAGATGGAAAAAAAAATCACCATATCCCGCCTACCTCGGCCACCCTTCAGCGGACGCGTTTATTACAGGATAAAACACGCCATAAATTGTCGGAATCGTTTCAAAACTAAATGGAAAAGAGCACTAAAAACGGGTACGGGATTATGCAACGCGGCTCCCTTCATTATCCTCCCCATCGCAGTATCTATCCGACTATCTGTTTAGAAAAAGAGCCAAACCAGAATTGAAATCGAAACAGAAAGAGGAAAAAGATACACACGTACGATGAGTTACTCCTACTCGCTGGTGTAAAGGCAGTAGGCACAGCGGTACATTTATAGTATACCGACCAATAACAGCTACCAGGTAATTCCAGCAGCCGAACAGAACACCAAAATACTCCGTTCCGAAGATGTGCAGTGTTATCCGATGAGTGAGGCAGGGTTGTAGAATAAACCCAAGTACGATTTTTATTTACTTTTAACAAGTTTACCAACCTTTTTCTCTACGTTTACACGTCAATCAACATTTTGTTGATATGAAAATAAAGAAAAAAAAAAACTTTCTCATCCTGATTTTCATGACATATTACTATCAAGAAAATTGAAAAAAAAAAACATTGCAGATAGGAAGGGTTGAATAGGGCTAAGAAGTCGAAACCCCCAAAAGGCACATCAAAGGTCTCTACAGACGCGACTTATCTAATTTCAACTTCCTAGCTTGACTTGGAGGGCAGTTATGCGAGGAACAAACAAAAAATTAAAAAAATCGACCAAAAAACCACATATTCAGGGCTGTGAGTGGGTGCAACGGGGCTGAAAAGTCGAGACGTCTAAAAGGCACATCTAGCTTAGGAAGAAAGGTATACCAAACTCATGAGGCTGTAAGGGGGTGCTATGGGGCTAAAATGTCGGAACCCCCCAAACAGCATATCTAGGACCCATACTAAATCTACATACAAAATTTCAACTCACTAGGTGAATTTGGGGGAGGGATATGGGAGGAACTGCACTTTTTCAGGGTCAAAATAGGAAAAACTCCAATATCTCCTCTTCTAATTGACTTGGGAGATTGATTTTTGGATATGTTATACCACTTTTGATTTTCTATCAATTAGACTAAAAAGGGATAATTTTTTCGTTTTTGGCCCTTCAGCACCCCCTACCCCAAAATAGGACAAAACCGATTTTTGATCAAAAGTCATCTCCATTCATATATATCTAATCCACTGCCAAATTGAGCCGATCGGCCGAATTGGAGCGATTTTGGTCAGTATCGAGCGGAGTAAACGATTTTAATGTTCGAAGAAAAAATAAAAATAAAAATAAATGTCCGACCGAGCTAAAAATCGTCTTGGTTAAAAGAAAAAACGATTTTCAAGACATATTACAATCATGAATTTCCTAATCAGCATTGCCCGTACGAAGGGTTGAATGGGGTTAAAAAGTCGAGACCCATAAAAAGCATATTTAGGCCCCCTACTAAATATACATACCTAATTTCAATTTCCTAACTTAATTTGGAGAAGAGTTAAGCGAGGAAAGAACTCAAAAAATAAAAAACAACCAAAGAAACATATATTTGGGCCTATGAAGGGGTGAATGGAGCTGAAAAATCGAGATCCTCAAAAGGCACACATAGAAGCTCCACTACATGACATTATTCTTTTTATATGCATCACTAGTAAGAAAACTCATGAAAAATGTTGACAGCTGAGAGAATAAAAAGAATTCAAGACAAAAATAGAAGCAGACAAGAGATGGAAATGTATTACATACCACTTACATACTTATCAATGGACAACCTTCGACTAGTTTTAAAAAAAATAAACAGAT